>JAMPIO010000175.1:0-221229 GCA_024699865.1 Aphelenchoides fujianensis | reverse complement strand
TTTATTCACGAACAAGAGCGAACAAAAGAGAACTTTAATCACTGAACGGATCCCTCGTTTGTCTTGGAACCGAAAGCCTCCGCCCTCCCGATCGACGCGTCCCGCGCGGTCTCCAGCGACGCCTCCTGCCGCGGTCTCCTCGATCGGCTGCTGGGCGAGCGGCTGGGCGGCGAGCGGCTCGTCCGGCGGCGTGAACTCGGCGGCCAACTTGGCGGGGCTGAGGTTGGCGTTCGAGGGGTGCCGCTTCATCTCCGTCGGGAGCGTCTCGTGGAGGCCGTGATTGAGGACGTCGACAAGGCGCGGCGATGCTCGCGGCCCAGCAGGAACGTGTGCCGCCGCCGCAGTCGGGGGAAGCGGCGCAACAGAGGAGGGCGGAAGGCACTTTTCGCGCACCACGATCGCCGTCCCGCACACGCACTTCGACGGCCACCACGACGCACATCGCGGCGAAGAGCGACCATTGGGCGCGCCGGTCGACCGCTGCAACAAGGGCGAGTGATGGCAGCAGAGAAGGAGAACGCGCCTTCCTCGCAGTACCGCCCGAAGAAGCCCCGCTCGCAGACGCACTGGAAGCGGCTGACCGTCGCGTCGCCGTCGGCGTTTCGATCCTCGCAGCGGCCGCCGTTCGCGCACGGATTGCGGGCGGCACACGAGTGGGCGGCTGCAACGAAGGAGAGTGAGAAGAAAGAAGCAGTCGACGAACTGATTCGAAACTCCTGCGGGCAGACCGAAGGGTTGGAGAAGCAGAAGACTGAAGCTCGGCGGCCACCGGAAAAACGACGATCTCCCGCGTCGAGCAGCAGCGAGCGGTCGGCGGGAGGGAGCGGTTGGCCGTCCTGGAGGGCGGCGGGCAGCTTGCAGTCGATGGAGGCCGTTGGGAGGGCTCTGAAGAAGCGATACAACTCGCTGCTTTCGTCGCTCAATTCGTAGGCAGAACTCACGTGAACTCGTCGCAGCTCAAAATCCCGTCCGCTTCGCTCCACGCGATCCACCGGCCGTCCGCCTGCGCGCACTCCAGCGCGACCGTTTCGCCCCAGTTGATCGCCGTGAGGTTGGGCCAGCGGGCAGGCGGCAGAAGCGAACGGGACGAGCAGGGACGAGCGAAATCGCGAGGAGAAAGCGACCAGCAATCATTTCGGAAAAAAGGAAGCAAATGAGCCGATGGACGAGCAGAAGCCGTCAATTACATCGCAAATCGCAGGCCTTACCCTCCTTTTTTTTCGCTGTCTCACAAGCCTGGGTACGCTGCCGTGAAATCTTTGGGTCGTTTTTGAAGCATTCCACAATCTCCCACGTTCACTGCAAAGAGCAACCGTCAGTTTCGTTTTTGTCAGGTCTCTTTTGAGGGCCGCGTGTTGTTGCAACAACGTTTATTCAATAAAAAGTCCAACAATTAGACGAAATCCACAAGATTCAATCGCGGAGCAGGCGGGCGAACAAGGGAGGGCAGTCGGCGGGTCGCGCGAAGAAGGCCAAGTGCGCGAGTTTCACCGGTTTGCTGCAAAGAAAGCGGTCAATTTAGTGAAAGAAATAATGGTGGCTGACCTCAACGCATAGCGACGGGAATACAAAACACGTGAGCGCCTCGGGTTGCCGCTGTAACCTTCCGAATGAAACGTAAGAATCCCTTCGTAGAACACGATCGCTAGCATTTCGCGTACGGACATGTGAATTAAACGGCACACTTTGTGGCTGTTGGTCAGGAGGTCGTAGACGAACAACATTTGATCTTGGTTTCGTTCGTCGTACCAAACGACGAACACGCGATCGTCGTGGGCGGTCATTGCGGCGGTCTTCCAATTGTAGCCGATCTAAACTCAGTGATTACCTTCAATTAAGTACTTCTCTCCTCTCACCATTCCGGTCTTCATTTTGACGATCGGAAGCTCAGAAGGCCGACCTCCATCGACAAACTCCTTTCCGTTGAGATCAACAGCCATCAGTCTCCATTGATGAGAACACGAGGAAACAATTGCGGGCTAGCGAAATAAAGAACCTGTTTGTACACACACAGAAGTTTGCGCGTATTCAACGGTGTTTGTAGATAGACGCGTCCGATCGCGTCCAGCTCATTCGTTCGTGCGTTGAATAAGTGAAGCTGCACCCAGAAGACAATCTCCTCGCATCGGAAGAACCATAAGGAAGACGTCCGGGTCGTCGGTGGCGATCACAAGAAAAGGCGAACAGTCGTCCGTCATTTCGATTTTCCCGCTATGCTCCACAACCTTTGCGTTGTCGCTCAATTGGACCTTGTTCCAATATGTCCGCCGCTCAGCTTCCATTTCAGTGTGCACACGTCCGAAGATCCACTTGCCGCCGAAGGGGCCGATTGGCGCGACAAGGTCCCCGTCTCCCATGATTCTCCACTCTCTAGAAACGAAATGATCACTGCTTCGGCATGAAAGCGCTCACTCTTTTGTCGATTCTGTAAACGTGTCCATCGTTCGAACGCGCCAATGATTCGTCATGGCAGCCGCCGTGTACACGAAGCGGCCATTCGAAGAGCACAGCCACGCATCGCCAAACGGCTTCCAAACGATGCACGACGTGCAGATGCCGTTCGGGATCGACAGAAAACAAGCATCTTTGGAATTCGCGTTGGCCGCCATCTTTGGAGTCTAAAACGAAACCAATGGAAATTCGATTGAACGAGAATCCGGACAGAATTCGAACAACAATCCCATCAGCCGAGTTTTCTACCCACAAACAACGCCCGCTCGAGCACTCGAGTTCTTTGACCCCCGCGTTGCTCGCTGACCCCAACCTCGCACTCCCTTCGCAGTTCGCTTTCACAACCAAAAAGAGCGCACTGACTGCAGCCGCGCGGTCAGTGAACGCAAACTAGAAGCGCGGCGTGGGAAACCATCGCTCTTTCCCATCGCTTTGGCGTCTACAAAACCAGCACCGCGTTCTTTGATCACCTCAAGCCTTCCAATTTCAACCAACTTTTATTCACTGAAGATACATGACACGGACATTGAGCAAACGAGCGATCGGGAAGAAAGAAGGATGATGCACGATGAGATCATTCGAATAGAGAAACGTTAGCAACAGAATAGTCGACTGTACACGTTCATTCGTCTACGGTAAGAAGAGAGGAGTCCCAAAGATCACAGCGAAATGTCGAGCGAAGGTCGAGCGGCTTCTTCCTCGTCACTTCGGGGGCGCCAGGAGGTAATTGCTGGTCGAGTGGGCGGCCGCCAGGTGCGAGGGCGTGGGCGACGGGGCGCCGGCGTGCGTGTGGACGATGCGGGAGGCGACCGACGGGAAGTCGCTCCCGCTCGGTCGCTTCGAGCAGCGAGTCTTCGGACTCCCGAATCACAGTCAGCTGGTCGAATTCACTCGGCGTTTCGCAGTAGTACTGCAAACAATCGAATGAAAGCGTTTGCGGAAGGAGGGCGCACCTGTCCGGCGGAAAGAAGTGAAGCCGACCGGTGGACTTTCGTTTCGATCGTTCGGCGGTAGTCGTCGTCGATGTGCCGCTGGCTGGAGCGGCGGGAGAAGTCGTCGTGCACGCCCGCAAAACCGCGAATCGTCGACTTTGTTGAGCTGAACGAAAGCATTAAGCAAACGGGGTGATTGAGGAAAACGCTTTTGTTTGAAAGAAGGAAATTGGACACGAGCATTCGCAACAATGCCACTTTGCCTCATCCTCCCCACCCACTTGCAACTTCCGTATCAAAATAGAGCGTACCGAGTGTAGACGGAGATCGGATTGACGGGGTGGCCCTTGACTCCTGGCCGGTTTGCCCAACGGTTGGCACTGGATCATTTGAATGCAGATGCGGCGAATGTCCGGGTTGATCAGGCAGTAGAAGTAGAAATTCAACGCGAATTTCGTGAACTCCATCAGGTTGATCGTCGCCCGGATGATCTGAAGCAACAAATCGATCATTGAAGCCCACTACAATCTTCTGCTCACTTGGAAAGTGAGGTTCTGCGCCCGATCGTCCGCCACAAAGATCGTGAGGGGCTGAAAGGAAGGAGAAGAGAGTGAAACCAAATGGCTGAAGTGGCTTACAGCTGCCGGGATCGTGCAGACGAAGAAGACCACAATGATCGCAAAGAGCAGAGCAAAAAGGCGCCGTTCTTCCTGCAAATCCACTCTGTTCATTCAATCCTCTTCCTTCCGCTCCCCACCTGCTCGCTCTTCTCCGTTGCGCCGTTCTTCGTCTTGCAGGTGTGCGCGAGTCGTTTCATTCGGTCCTTCTTCGTGCTCTTGTACGTGATGAGAATTTTCGCGTTCAGGTAGGCGACCAGCAGGAAGGGGAAGACGCGCGTGAGGAACTCGCGAATCCACTCGTAGATTTGGAACCACGGCTCGATCTTCCGGTCGCAAATCACGTACGGGCAGTTCAGCAGGCCGGGCGGCACCTGATGCACCGTCTTCTTCGTGGCCCACGGCGCGTAGATGCAGAAACTGAAGATGTAGGCGAGGGCGAACAGCCAGAAGCACATCCGCCGCTTGCGCAAGAAGCCCTGATGGAACGGCTGGCAGACGGCCATGTACTGGCTGAACGTCAAGAAGACGACGATCCACACGCTGGCGCCCATCAGAGCGTTCGCCTGAAGCTTCCATTAGACTCTCGATTGCTTCTTTTTGATTCCGAACCAATGGAAACCCGACGTGCGCGTAGTAGAAGGCGGACGACTTGGAGCACAGGCGGATGTCCAGCAGCCACATGATCATCGGCACGACGCTCACATGCGTGAACTGCACGAATCGAACAAATGAGCGGAAGATCGAAGAGAGAACGCACCAAATCGGTCATTGCGAGGAGCGTCAGGTACGTGTAAATGATGCCGGAACGGCGGAGGAGTGGGTGCGTCAGCGGTGGCGACCGTGAGGACGTCGCCGATCACCCCCACCGAAATGATGACCGGCGCGATCCAGCCGTACGTGATGCGATTCAGCCGGGAGACGGAGATCTGCGATTCGGCCGTGAAGATCGTGTGATTCCAGGACTCGATCGTGTGCGGCCGCTTGTGCTCCTCCATCGACTGCAGATAGCCGCAGATCGCGCTGCTCGACATCTCGGCGGATTCGTTGGGAAGCGGGCAGAAAAGCAAAAGAAAGCGGTGGAATGAACGTTAGACGGGAGGAATGAATTGAGCGGTTGTGCATCTCCTTCGTTTCACTCAATCTAAACAAAAGGATTGGAAGGAGGCTGGAAGGGAAAGAACGAACGATTAGAAGCGATCCAATCGGACGAAGAAGACGGAAACGTTGTCCGGCGAGCGTCGCTTCAGCGCCAACTGCACCAAGTGGGCGGCGATGTCGGTGCCCGTGAAGCTGCCGTCCGGACCGAAGGCGCACGAGCGCGTGGAGCCGCTGCTCGACCGTCGACTGGTGGCCGTCGAGTCGCGTCGCAGGCGCTCGATTTCGTCGACCGTCAGCGTCGTCGCGGTGCTCAGGTCGTCGCTCCGCTGGCTGCAGTCGTCTTCGGCGCCCACGAGCTCTTCGCGCGCCAAGTCCTCCGCCGACACGTCGGCGTCGCGTTGCAGCAGGTAGTTCACTTCGAGGACGGCCTCGTGGCTGCTCACCACGTCCCAGAAGCCGTCCGACGCGAGCACCACGTAGCGCAGCGGGCACACGTTCAGGTCGATGCGCCGCACTTCCGGCTCGACGATCACGAAGCGGTGCTCCTTGAAGGCGGTGTCGCCGAACGCTCTGCAACGATCGAGGGATGAGCGAGGAAGGACGAGAAGATCCGTAAGGAAAGGTAGATGGAAGGCGGAAGTGACGACAAACAAGCAGAAAGAACGAGCTTGTTGACCGCTCGCTTATGTCCAGAGATCGCAACAAAAAGCCGCGCGCGTAATTCATTGGTTTTTGTTCGCTTGGAGCTCGCGAACAAACACCAACAAAAAGCGGCGGCTCTTGACGTTTCGAACGGCCAAACGAACGAACGAACGAGCGAGCGAGCAAGAAGGCGAAAGAAGGCGGCGAGAAGCCCGAAGAGTGTTCTTTCGGCCCGCAATTACAAAATTCCCCCCAGCAGACGGCAATTACCCGCCTCTTCGGTCGTCGCCGCAACGGCCATGAACTTCAAGATGATAAATGGACCCTCGGACTGCGGAGATGTCAAAGCGATTAGGTGGACGAAAGGGCGGCCCGAGGAGTTCGAAAAGGACGATCGAAAAGAGCGAAAGAACTCGTGTTTGCAACGGAATCTGCTCGAAATGAAACACGTGGGTTTCTCTCCTTGCATTGAAGCTGGAAGCTCGCATGTGCGGCGGTCGTTAGCGGCCGTCTGCTGCCGGCTGGTGATTTGTGGCCGCCGAGCAGTCGCGCGCTTGTTTTCCTCTCGAATAATGAAGCCAAGGGGTGATTCATCAGGAATGCTGCCCGCTTTCAAGCGAAAAGAAAGACTAAGCAGGTATCAAAGGCGATGCGTCAGTCAGTCGAGGCGGCCCTGACGATTTCCTCAAGAGCGAAAGAAGAAGATAAGCAAGAGGAGAGACGATCGTTCCTTTAAGTCTTCCACGAAAAACCCCAATAAGAATGCATCAGGAAGAACACGTCTTTCGTTCGTCACTTCCCAAAGAACAAACGGGAAAGAACGGTGACGTGAAGAAGTGATCACATCCCGACCGTTTCGCAAAGAAACGAACGGAAGAACGTCGCCGTCCCGAGTGTCGCGGATCGCAGACGTCCGCTTGTGTTGAGCGGTCGGCCGGTCGAAAGCGAGGTGAATTTTTAGTGCTTCCTTTGCGCGCCCGTCTCTAATCCAACCCTCCACTCGCCCGAGGCGGTCGTTATTGGCGGGCTTCGTTCTTCTTCGAATTGCCGTCGAACACGCGCGACGCCAATTTCTGGCCGTCGGGCGAACAAAAGAGCAACAAGATGCTCGACGAAAAGCGAGAAGATGCTCGACGGCCAAGAGGAGGCGAGGAGGCGACCATCGGCGCGCATTTCCGCCTTCCGCCGCTGCCGTCGTCCTGGAGATGCGGCGCGTGCACGCGACCGGCCGGCCGGCCGTCGGATGGCCGCCTGATTTCCGGCTTTGGCGTGCGGATTATGATTTTCATCGCGACGCGAACACAGCACGGCCACGAAACACTCGCTCGTCTTCCGCAAGGGGGGGTTTGCAAGAGCGGAGGAGAGAAGAGGAAGGAAGGTGTTGCAAAGGAACACTCCTCGATGTAATGAGGAAGAAACCAGCTGGCTTGGACCAACGGGAGCGAGTGATTCGCAACAAACCACTCAACTTAGGAGTGTAACCCAACACCGACCACGAACCAAAGGCCAAACGAGCGCAAGAAATGCCGCCGTAATCAACGAAACGAATCCCCGGGCGGCATCAGGAATGCGCGAACAAAGGCGAGCGGGCGGGGGTTTTTGTTCCGTTGGGTCGCCTTTCTTCTCGGAATCCGCCGGCCATCTCGGCCGCCCCCGGCCGAACTCGAGGCGAAGCGAACAATACGCGGGGATTCCGTTGGATGATGTGATCATCCGCTCCTTCCTTCCTCCCTCCTTCCCGCTCGTTTATTTCCGAACCATCAAACGAGCGGGCGGGCGGATGACGAGCGGCCGGTACTCGTGGGTTCAAGCAGCGGAAATGCGGCCAGTGGGCGAAAGAAATTCGATTGGAAGTTGTGGGCCGGACGTTCAATCAACGAGATCGAATCGGAGATCGCCGGAGCGCAATGAAACGAACGGATTTGCGGCGAACACGCGGGAGCGACAAGCGGCGGGGAGAATAAGCCGACCGGCCGGCCGGCTCCTTCTCTCTTCTTCCTGCTTTGTGGCTGGACACAAAAGACGAACGAAGGGGCGAAAGGAAGCCGTTGGCCGCTCGTAATTTGTTTCCTCGTCGCCCTCTTGACTCAAATTGTGATTAAAAAACGCCCTCGCTCTCCAGCTGGGGAGAAAGGAGGGAGTGACGAAGAAGATGTGTTCGTTAAATGCCAAGAAGAACTGTCTACTCGGCACTAATGACGAAAGGGAACTCACCTGGAAACCGCAAGCAGGCCCTGAACACGCTCCACTCCAAAATACTCGACAAATCCGCCGGCGCGTTCGATTCGCTCGCGTTCTTCCGGCTGAAATTTCATCCCGAGATTAGAAGGAGGGCGACAAATCGTAATAAACGAGCAGGGAACAAACGGAAACGGGAAACGTGGACAGCGGGGAAACAGAAACATGGGCTGGAGGTTAGGGATCAAAACAACTTGAACGAACGTCAAACAGACGAAAATGTTAGAGAAATCGGCAGCTTTTGACTTCTTTGGGATCCAAAGTCCATAACGAAACACGCAAGAGATTTGCTTCAAAAGCGCAGGAAGGTTGCTAGCAGAACAGAGGAATTACCAGCAGCTCACGATCAATCCACCCGCAAGCGGTCAGTGGTGGTTCAAAGCAAGCTGCGAGCTCCAAAGCCAACGGTGAGCGAGCGGATTGCCCGTGGATTGGAGCTCGGAAGGATTTTGCTCTACAGAACGACCTCGATTGCGTCACAAAGGCGGGGAACACGTGCCAAACAACAAGAGGATGAGCGAATGAGATGCAGCGGCCGGAGGCCAAGAATCTCTTCCCCTTCTGTTGAAGGAAGGAGTGAACTCCCGCCCTGCTTGTCGAAGAGGAGGGGGTAGGAATGAGAATCGAATTAACGGTAAGCGGCGACGTCAATTCGTTTGTTTCCTCGTCGACGGGCGGGAGGATGAGCAACACGGCGGCATCCCCACGGACGGTCGACTGGTGCGGGAATAAAAGGGCGACTTCGTTTCACGGACACGCCCGACGACGACGAGGACCGACGACACGCGATGAAGCCCCACTTGTCGGCCGGTCGTCTTCGTTAAGAAATTCCCGGTAAATTGGCGGCCGCTTCCTCCCTTCCTCCCTTCCTTCCATTGTGCCCCGACGGCCCACGATTTCGACAGTCGGGCCGACCGCTCGCTTGAATGGCGGGGATTATCGAAGCGGGCGATCTCGAGGCGGACGCGAACGGCGGGCAAAAAGCGAACGCATCCCGTCCTTTGCTTCCGATTATTGTTCCGGGAAGCAGAAGAAAAAAAGGAGGTGGCAGAAAGGAAGCAACACGGGAAGAGGAGAGAAAGCTCATAGCTGATTCAAGGAAACCCAACTTAGATGAAAGGCAACCATTTAACCGCTCCAATCATGGTTTCAACCCAGAGCAGTAAAGAAGCTTCGTAGGCTGCACTAGTTCGTCTCGGACGATTGCGGAGAAATGAGCGTTGCGGCCACTTCCACTCGCCGTCCACCGGCCGTCCGCACGGCCAAACGGGCGGATTATCCGCGGAAGATCGCCGCAAATCCCAGCGCGTCGTTCAATTAGCGCCAAACGCCAAACAAGCGGCCCACTTCGAATCTGCCGAGAAGCCGGCGTTGACGCGAAGAAATTTCCGCTTTAGACAAGCGGGCGTTCAATCAAGAGGTCAAGACAGAGAGAGAAACGATTGGAAAGCTCGCTGTCAACCGGCACGGGTAGCAGAAGTTTTTTGCGCGCCGAAAATCCCCGCCCTTCAAACACCTCATCGTCAAATCGAGAAGTTCCTCGTGCTCGCGCTCATCGACGCAAAGACTTCCGGGCGGGATTACGCGTCGCCGGACGCCCGCCGCCGTTCGTGTCGTCGGTTGGTCGGCGGACTCATCAGACGACGACGCGACGGGCGACGAGAAGCCCGCCGTTCTTTCGCCTCCGCCGGCACCGCCGCCAAGTGGCCACCCGGTCGGTCGGCCGCTCTCGATGATGAGTGGGGCGTTCGCGCGTGCCATGTCCGTTCCCTCCTTTCGCTCCGTGGACACGTGCTCACGAGAAATTAGTTCAATTCCAGTCTTGTGAGCAGGGACGAATTGACTCAATCAATTAACGAAACATCGCTGGACTTCTGCACTCGACAAACACATTGGACAAACGAGAAGCCTCGAGGTCAATGACTAACAAACAAGCGGGGACGGAAGTTGGACGTCCAGATGCTGCAAACTAGCGCCCGTGCAAAACCGCGTGTTCGAGTGGCTAACGAAAAAAAGTGCCAGCTAAATCGATCGTCCCTTAGTCACTAAACTATGCGGTTTTCACAAGACCAAATTGGCATCTGGACGTCCAACTGCCTCCACAAACAAGCAAGAGCAATCCAATGGAACGTACCAAATCCGGCTTGTGATCGGTGGAAAGCTGAACGCAATTGCCGTCGAAATCCGCACCGACCGCTCGCGAGTCGCCGACGTTTATGATCCGTCAGGTAGCGATTGTGATCGACGAGCGCCGAGATCAGCGTGGAGCCTGCAACCAAACGGCTTGTTTGTTGTTTTGCCCCCGCTTTGACGCCCCGGCCGGCCGTGTTTATGACGGGCGGCCAATTAGCCGGCCGCCGGGCGATGAGCAGAGACCAATTTGTCGCTCGTTTGCTCCCCGGTGGCCGTCTGCCGATCGATCGCCCCGCTGATTGACGCGACCCGACCGATCGGCCCGGCCGCACATCAAAACGCACGAAATCCCCTTCGGCTTTTTCGTTTGTTTTCGACTCACCCGTGTACGAAATCCGGGCGAAGCGTTGGGCGGCGAGGTCGGCGTCAATTCGCTCGACTTCGTCGCTGATCGACTGAAAATGGGAAGATGGCGGGGACGTTGCGCAGAGCGAACCCACCTGTTCGATCAACTGGTGGTCCTCGTAGATGTGATCGCCGCAGCGTTCGGCCTTTTCGTCCAGCATCCGGAGGATTCGTTTGTTGAACGTTCGCTCCAGGTAGTCGGCCACGTACTGCAAATCAACGTTCAATCTCCACTCAACCACCGAGCGCGCGCTCACCGCTCCGCCCGTGTCCGTCGAAGATCGAAAAGATCGAGGTGTTGTGTTTCATGGGGTCGTGGTCGTACGCCATGCGGTCCTCCATCGTCCGCCGCGCGCTGATGTTCGCCGCGTACGAGAAGTTCCAGTGCCGATAGGACCAGTTCGTTTCTAAACCGAACGAAAGAATGAAGATGGAGAGATGGAAGGCGAACTCTTGACGGCCGGCAGATGCTTGAAGCCAACGCCCGTGCCCCATCGACTGCTTGTCGTACGTGAGTGTGCGCATCATGTCGAGGCGCTCCAGGTGCTTCGCGTGCACCAGCGGGCGGTAGTGGTCGAGCAGGAAGCGGATGTAGCGGTGCATCGTCAACGTCAGGCACACCATCGAGCAGACGTAGTTGATTGCTGAAAGAAGAGGGGTGGCTGGGCTGGATGAAGGGAGACTAACCGAAGTAAACCTCCACTCGACTACCGACCAGGACGGTCAACGATTGCAGCAGCGCGGCGTAGTTCATGGCAGCTTCGAGGCAAGAAAGAACGGAGAAGACTGGGCAGGAAGGAAGGGTACTCCGTTTTGGTTTCAGAAGCGATTTGTTTGATCAATCTAAACGAAAGAATGGATTAGAAGGTGAAGAACACGCGAGGAGCGGGATAAGCTCAAAAGATCGAATTAATGAATGAGTGCTTTCGAAACGAAAGTGAAAGATGGAAAGAATTTCGACAGGCAGCAGTGAGTGAGTAAACGGCGTGATTGTGAGCGGTCACGTGGAGCAAAACGGAAAGGCGACAGGCGGGCGGGCGGGCGAGCGGGTGTTCGCGGAAGACAAACAACTGCAGCCGAACCGACGAACGGGCGGGCGGACGGAACGTTGCCATTCGATCCGAAGGTGTTCGCTTGGAGCAACAAATTTCAACCGTCCAGTCACCCCTGCGGCGCATAATGACCACCGCATCGGCACCTGCCCTGCTTCCGGTCGCTGCAATCAAAGAATCATCGATCCCATTCGCTCCTCCCACGCCAAACGATTCGGAAATCTTCTCTTTGTTTTGCCGCACGCCCTCTTCGTTTCGGGCGGAAGATTGATGGCCGTGGGGATCACGTTCAAGTGAACGGAGTCGCGTACGCGGGTGGGAACACGTGTGCCCCGCCGATCGGCCACGTTCTCGCCCGGCCGGATTTCCGCCTCGCCTCGCCGATCGGCGCCTGTTCCTCCTCTGCTCCGTTCGGGCGAAAGGAGTCAGCTGCCCTTGGACGAAAGAAGGCGGGATGAACGCGTTGAATGCCCGTTAATGTTGGGAAGTGTTTCGTTTATGGTCGTTAATGGGCACAAAGAGAGAGCGAATGTGTTTTACGTTAGTCATTTGAAGCAACCCTTTCGTTCATTCTTGTCTTGTAGGTCCAAATAAACGAACAAAAATTTCTACCTTTCTGTGCAAAAGCAAGCGATTACTTAGCGTTTGACCCATTTGCGGAACAATAAAGACTCTACTGAGCAATTGATTAACCACATTGGAAATAGGAAGTCCATCTCGCCATCGTCGATCAAGAGTTATTTTAAACTCCAATCATCTTGTGTTCAAATCCGTCCACCGATCACTCATCCTCCCGATCACCGCAAACTTCTTCCGACAGCCGTCAGGAACCGCCCGCCACTTCCGCGATCCCCCGAACCAAACGGCCGGCTGGACGTGAGAAACGATCGCTTTCGCTTTCGGCTTCACGGAATCCGTTCGAATTTTGACGCGGAAGCGAAAATCGCGGGGCGGACGGACGAGCGGCGGCGATCTTTGGGCCCCGAAATAAACGCAGCCAGTTGTTGCGGCGTGAACGGAAAGCGAATGCAGATGCTTTTTGTTGCTGCTTCTGCTGCGACCTTCCGTCTGTCCTTCCGGCGCGACCGATTGGTTTGACGCGTCTATTTTCGGGTCAAACGAATTGCGGAAGCTGGTGCGGACTACAGAAAATAAAGTCCTTGAGCAACCTTTATGCGATGGCAAGCCGCCTTTAAGGGGCCACTTGCGTGCCTACTTTGATGCGAAACAACTAGAAAGCGGAACACGATGTACCCAGGACGAACACGAGCGGGGCAACCTGCAGAACTACTACGTACTGTCCTTTGTTTCCTCTCTCCCTCGTGTTCCGAGCATCTGCCCCGTTCTCCGACTTCAGCCAAATTCCACCTCCTTGCGAACGTTTATTTGTGACGCCTCTTGCGAACACACTTGACTTGACTTAGACGACGGAAGAGACGAGAAGACCAGAAAAAAGACGAGAGAAAGCTAAGCAGACCGGGAGATCTCCGTCCGGAATGCGCGCACAACATCGAGGAAGAGGAAAGAAAGGAAAGCGGGAGTAGAATGCGGGACTCATCCGAAGAAAGAGGCGAATGAATGAAGTCGATTAGGCGACTTGTTCCACGGCGATCGCGGGCGCCTCGCTCGCCGGCACGTGCGCCTCGTCCTCGACCTCACCCGCCTCCACCGCGGCCTCGACGGCGGCCTCCAGCTCGGCGTCGAAGTCGAGGGCGGCGACCTTGGCGGCCGTCTCGGCGGCGCGGATGGCCGCCAGCCGCTGGCGATGCTCGGCGTCCTGTTGGGCGTGCAGCTCGGCAACGTTGGGGCGCTGGCGGCGGTTCCGGTCGAAGAGGTGTTGCAGCGCGTTCTGAACGATCGATCGATTGATTGAATCCTTTGAATGGAAGGAGAACTCACGGCCGTGCACGCGAATCTTGCGCTTTGGCGGCGGCGTGCGAGGGGACCAGCGCGTCGGCGGAGGTCGCGTACGCGACGAACAGGCGGATGATCTCGAAGACGAGCGACTCCTGACGGTCGACGGCCAGCGGGCGCTCCACACGGACGAGCGGCAGCCGGTTGCTCAGGTAGCCGATCTTCGCCGTCGTGTCCTCCGCGAAGTGGACGGCGAACGCCTTCGATTTGAACGAGTTCCTGCAATCAAACGAACGATCTGTTCGGATAGAATGGATGGAGAGAAGGGAACTCACGCCCACTTGGCGTCGAGCATCGTCGGGATTTTGATCTTGACGAGCGTGCAGCGCTCGGCCGGCTCCACGACGCACTCGTGATGATCGCCGCCGTCCTCGCCGAAGTGGAAGTAGCCGAGCGTTTGGCTGGCGGCGTCCCAGTAGACGTAGCCGGGCGGCAGCGTCGTGCCCTTCGTTTCGCGGCCGTGCGCGTAGACGAGCAGCCGGTCGGCGCCGGCCGGCCGTTGGCTCGCCGCCTGCGAGAAGCCGGCGGACGAGCCCACCGACGAGCCCATGGACGACGAGCGGAGGACATTTGGGGCGATCGACTGAAAGAATTCGAGAGATTGGAAGTGCGAAGCATGCGGAGAAGCAAAGGAATCAACCGAAAATCCGAACGAACCTCGAAATTCGCGGCGGAGCGGCCGAAGAACGCGGGCGGGCGGCGAGCGGGAAAGCGCGGTGGAATGACGAAAGCGGGCGATCGATCGCCGAACGGACGCGGCGGCCGGACGGAGCGGCGGGAAGGTGGGCGAAAAGCCAGCGGTCGGCAAGCAGAACGGAATGCCCCCGATTTGATCCCGTTCGCAGTCCGCCGCTTCGGCCAGTCGCCTTCCGTTGCTGCCGCCTTATTGCTCGCATTCTTCTTGCTCTTCCTTTGGTTCGAAGACATTCCCAGACGAGTTGGTTTCCTTGTCTACTCCGCACGCTCACTCAAATTTGAGAAGGACACACCTACTCCGATTCTTTGCCGTCTAGATACAATTCGCTCACCAAAAGAAGTACAATACTCTCGTTTATTGAAGCCAACTACTGACTTACAGAGAAGTACGACTGTTGATTACAGAAAGGAAGCGGTCGTGATCATGAACACAAGCGGAAGGAAGGAAGGAAGGAAGAGACGACAAGACGGCTGTTCGGGGATCAGCGAGCGGAAATCGAACCCTCGTTCCGCTTCGCCTCCAGCGCCTCCCGTTGGGCGTGCGCCGGGCTGCGAGGCACGACGGAAGAGGAAGTTCGTGGAGTCGCTGCATGACGCTGAGGTTCTCCGACGAGCTGTAGGGCTTCGGAAGTTGGCGGTGGCCGTGCGGGAGCAACAATCCGGGCTCTTCGGCGCCCACAAAGTGCGGCGGCGAGTGGCGCGACGGCGACGAGAGGCACGTGTCCGTGCGCGTCTGCATGCGCCGCACAACCGCCTCGCTCGGCAGGCTGTTGCGGCCCTGTTGCGGCGAGTAGGGGCGGAGCTGCAAGACGGGACTCCTTCATTCCTTTTCCTTCAATCCAACTGCTTACGTCATTCCCTGCAACGGTCAACCGCTCGTCGCTCTTGCGGTTCTCGTGGTTGCGGGCGAGGATTTCGTTCGCGGCCTGAATGTCGTTCTCCTGCTGCTGCCGCAAGGAGTCGCTTCTCGTGCAACGACATTCGCATCAAATCGTCGCCGTTGTCCGTTTCGGGCGAGTCGTCGATGAACGGGCAGTTCATTGCCGCCATGCAATTTTGCACGGCCTGCTGCGGCGTCAACCCCACCGGTTGCTGTTGCTGGAACTCGAGGCGGGAGTTGCTGCAGAGAAGCCGCCTGGTTGCTGCGGCTCCACGGGCTGCTCGTAGTAGAAATTCTCCTCGTACTTCGGCTGCCGACTCATCGGGCAGGTGGGCGGTTTGCTCGCCGCTGCCGCCGCCCCGCCCCGCCGCCGTAGCTGCGTTGGCTCGACTCGAAGCCCGCTCGCAGCTGAACAACCGCGATGAACAGACCCTCTTCTTCCCGGCAGCTCACCTGATCGACCACGCAAGCGGTGAGGACGACCCACGCCTGTCCGGCGCCCGGAAGGTCGCGCACGGCTTCTTGGACGAGGACGACGTCGATGATCGTCTCGCCCAACTTCTCCCACATGGCCGAAACGAAGCCGAACGGGCGGAGGCACGTGTGCGCCTTCCCGATAAGGATGGGATCGTACTCGCTCAGCGTGTCCGTCCGCTTGTTGTCCTCCGTGTCCAGGTTCTTGATCACGCTGTCGAACATCTTGACGGTGAAGCGGGCGTGGTCGCGCATGCCCGTGAAGTGCTCGTTCTTCGTCATTGCGGAAAGGAAGGAGCGAGTGGTGAACATCTCGCGCATGTTCGGCATCATTCGCATCAGTCGGTCGTAGATCTGAAACGGAGCATTGATTGCTTCTTGCTTTCGAATTGTCTTCTACGAACCTCCTCGAAGACGTTCTCCACCCGCTTGCCGCCGTTGCGCGTGTGCAGCCGATGCCACGTGAAGCGAAGGGCGCGCTTCTGCAGTTTGTTCAGTTTCACGTCGTAGTTGTAGTGACGAATTCGCTCCGTTGCCGCCACGGCTTCTTTAACAAACGGCCGAATGATTGCGTAGGGTTGAAAGGGGGAACTCACGATGCATTGCTTCAACGACCGAAGGCATCGAAGAAGGTGCGGCGGAGGCGTTGATCCGGCGTGCTCGGCCTTGTCCAGCCCCAAACTGATGTCCGTCTTTTGACGGAGCGCCTTTCTGAAAGCGGCGAACATTCGTGAGGGAATCGAGCACAAATGAGAAGGGAGTTCTCTTGATTGTTCGGCAAGGTGAGGAAGCCCCAAATGCCGCTCGCATGCCCCGCCCTTGACTGTCGCCGCCGGTTGCCCCTGGTTGCCCCTGGTTGCCCAACTAACCCATAATCTTCGAACCACAAATTGTACTCTTCGTTGGGCTCCTTTTCCGCGTACTCCGCCTCGCACTCTTCTTCTTCCTCGTTGCATTGAACTCTCGGCTTCACGAACAGTTCGCCGGTGGCGGTGAGGCCGAAATCGTCCACTTCGACGAGGAACTTGGGCGGCAGCTCCATTCCTTTCGTTTGTTCGGCGGGGGGATTCGTCGCCTACAATCCGGCCGGGCGATGACGCAAACGAACGAACGGGGCGACTTTTGCGCGCGCAGGCGCCGCGTCGTCTCGAATCGAATTCGACGAAAAGAAAACCTCGTTACGACGAGCGAATCGAGCGGGGGCAATTGCGAAGAAACAAGAGAGCGAGCGAACGGGAAATTGGGCCGCGGATTCGTCCGTTCGGGAATCCAAATGCGATTCTGCGGCCACAGCGGCGAGTCAATGCCGAGAACGGGCGTTCATTCTCGTGGGTGGATTGTCCATGAATTGTGCAGGAGTTCAGCTGGATTGTGCAAAGGAGAGAGCGAGCTAATGACGAGGTTTGCTGCAGAGAAGCGAGACCGAGGACGTCACTCTTTCGGCTCAAAGACCAACAAGAAACTCGGGCATCTCCGATGCGTGAAGTCGAAAGCAACTCCGGGGAAACTCGAGTGGCATCAACCCACTTGTGTCACGCGCATCTCGTGCACTTAAAAGCGGTCGGCCGGCTGTTCGCTTCGAAGAATCCCGCCAACTGCACGCCGGATTAGGAGTCTGGACTGCCGACGAGGAAGAACGGCGGGGCGGCGGTGATGCAAACGAAACACAAAAGGACGAAGTGAATCACCCACCCGCCCGCCCGCCCAAACGCATCCGGCGGCTTCCTTTCGACGGGCGGATTTCCTCGTGAACGGCCCGCCTGACGGAATGACGCGCTTCGAATCACAAAAGGCGGGTGTAATCCCCGGGCATTCCTTCCTTCTCCCACTTCCGTTCGTTCGTCCACCCGTTCGTCGATTAATCCGAAATGGAAAGCGATGTGTCATTCGAACGAACGAACGGAAGTCTGCAGTTGAACGGGCGTCTGCAATCCAAAGGACACGCCGCCATTCGGAAGCAGACGCCCGGCCGAACTCAAAGCTCAAATTCCGGCTGCAAATCGGGTCGTTTTGCAGAAGGACGCGCCTAATTACAGCGATGACGGGAGCGGCATTCTAGCGCAAAGCAGCGATAATAAGCCGTTGGAAAGGACGTGAATCAAAAGCAGAAGACAGGCGGGCGGGGGGAAATGAGGTTGTCGACGAGACGAGACGAACGGCCGCCTTGTTTTGCGTCTTCGCGGCCGTTTACTCGGAAAACAAGCCGGTCGGCGCGGACAATTTGGGCCGCGCGCCCCGTCGGCCAATTTCGAAGTTTGTCTTCGAGTGCCGCCGCCCGCCCACTTTTACGACGTCAAGGAGCGGCGATCGTTTCGCGGCGGGGATTGCCGCTCGTTCCACCCACCCACTCGCCCGTCCGCTTGCTCTTCGCTCCGGGTGTTGCGAACGGCCGGCCGCTCGACCGAGGGGCGTAGTGCCTCCCGCGGGACCGGCGGCCATCAGTCGTCAAGAGTCGCCGAAGGATGGATTTTGTTTTGCGCGAACGTGAGCGAACGAAACAAGCGGCAAGAAGGCGGAGATTTGCGGGGATGTTCTTCAGTCTTTCATCACATAGAGAAGGGTAAAGAGAGCACACAACTCTTGACTTCACTCACGAGCGTAACAAGGACCTTATCCGTGGACTTACTTCGATTTGACGCCCATTTTGTTGCGCATGAGCAGAAAGACGGGAGTGAGCGGCATCGCGGGGCGAGGGCAAACAGAAAACTGCCCAACGGAATGCCGGCGGCTATTTTCTGCTCGCCGATTGCCCGATTTGAGCCCGAACGAACACAAAGGTCGCTCATTTGCTTCATTCATGGGGGTTTTACGAAAGAAGCCGCCGAATCAAAGGTCGCCGGAGCGGAGAGCACAAGCGTTCGTTAACGCGCAGTCAAGGGTTCTCATTGATTGCAACGGAAAGCACAAGTAAGCAAATGGGTCGGTCTATGAGTGAAGGAGTGGCTAGCGAGCGGTAAAGAAGAAAGCGGTGACTGAAGCAATGCAAGGAACCCGGGGAACAAAATCGACCGTCAACCTCTTCCATGAAATCGACCGCCAAACGGAATGAATTCCAGCGAGCGGCGAAAGCGGAGACGATTCGCCTTAAGCCGCTTAATTCCGGCCCAAACGATGCCGAACGAAAGAAAACAAACAAGCAGCGAGAAATCAAGTGCCGTGAGAGGATCAGAAACCAGCGCCGCGTTCGCTCAACGAAATGAAATTCGAGGGAACGGCCGCCCGCGTCGGCCGTAAAACGTCGGCGATCACGCGTCGAATTCATTTCGTGGAGTACTCCAGAAACTTCTGCTCGAAGCAACTGACAGTCGACTGCCGTCCTCACTGAAGCTGTGCGTTCGTGCAAGAGAAGAATGAACGAAGAGGACAGAAGACTTCCGACTTTTGACCGCCCGACCGGACCGCTCGAGGCGTCCGGTTTGACGTCAAACGGAGATCAAGCGGCTTGCAAACTTCTTCCGCGATCTTCTCGACGAACGTTGAACCTTCCAGCGAGTTCAAGGCACGAAGAGAAACGGCCGGAGATTAACGAGACGAAGAAAGGCGGCAGGCGGGCGGGCTTTCGCAACGGGCGGGCGCATGTTTCCGGCTTAACGCTAGAGATTGGAGCGAAACGGTTACACAAATGGACCCCTCAAATCTGGACACAAACACCTCGCTCCTGCAAGCGTTTGTTTGTGACCGGGAGATGCGAGTGAAGTGAAGCGATTGAAGTAAATGACCTTCCTTCTTACTTCGAAGGCGGGCGGTGAGATCGGAGAGCTCAACCCATGAACGGGGAGTCCAAGCATGAAGGCGAAGACGTCACCGCTTCGAAAAGAAGACAATAAGGAAAGAAGGCCCGATTAATCGGTTTCGCACGGGCATCTTTAATTCGCCGCTTCTTTTTTTCGTCGGCAGATTCACTGGCTCTCCGCTGTGAGAGCGGGATCGCATTCCATTGGACTAATGAACTCTCTCATGAAATCGAATAGCGCTAGTTTATAAGACGACCTTCAATGACGCACTTGATGCTAAAAAGAATTCTGTTGGTGACTTCATCGAGTTTAGCCTTTTGGTTTATCGATTGGCATTGTGTGAATTGACCCACGGGTTCAAGTTCGGCAATTGATCTCCGATCCACAACGAACATTTGGCTGCGGCAATGCGAAACACATGGGCGCATCTGCTTCCAGTTCTCGAGGCTGCTGTCATTCGACTCTCTTACCGTTCCTTGCGGTTGGTTGGAAGAAGGAAGAAGCGAGGGGAAGAGTTGGCAGGCGGCGGAGCGAAAGGAATGACACGCCCGAAGCCGCTCGCTTTTTCCAATTTTCTGCGGGTTTTCCGTCGAATTCGACCACTTCCTTGCTTCCAACGGTTCCTCTCGTTTTCAGCCGCTTCTTTCAGGTCGACCGAACGAACGGGATGTTCCGACGGGCGCCGTTCGGGAGGCTGCGGGCGGGAATCCTCGCTCGAGCGGCCGCCCTGCAGAACTCGCGGAATTCCCGCCTGTTTCCCGCTCAAATCGCCGACTTCCGCTCACGCCCGCTGGTCGAATCGAACGGAACGGCCGGCGATCACGAGCGAGCGGCCGAACGGCGGCGATTCCCCCGAATTTCGTCGCTCCTGCTCGGCGGAATGCTCGCGACTTTTGTCTTGTGGAACGAGCGGGCCGAGGAGTGGAAAAAGAGGTTCGTTTCCAGTGCTTTCTTCCATTCGCTTCTTTCGTTCGTTCAGATTCCGCCTCCACTTCCTCTCGCACTTCCCCGTCCTCTTGCCGGCGGCCGCCTCCAAAGAAGCCGACGAGGAGGCGGACGGCGAGAAGCCGCCCTCCGAGTGCGACGTCTTCGACGCGGAGACGGCGCCGAAGAAGCGAAAGAAGAAGGTGGGCTTCCGCGAGCGACGAATCATGGAGTACGAGAATCGGATTCGAATGTACTCCAGTCCGGACAAGATCTTCCGCTACTTTGCCACGCTAAAGGTCCCTCGCTTTCCGTTGACTCGTGAACATTCGGTTGATTGCAGGTTCAACACGAAGACGGGAACTACGAGGTTCGATCCCTTCTAATTGAAGTGATCGATCGAATGGTTCATTCAGGTGTTCATGACGCCCGAAGACTTCGTCCGCTCGCTGACGCCCGGCGTGATGCAGCCGCGCCGCTGGGGGCTGGACAAATTCAAGGTCTACACGCCCGGAGTACGTCCTCCACTCTTCCTTTTGATTGATTCATTTGGTTTAGGCCGCAGTCCCGTACACGTCGAATTCCACGATCTTCTACTGGATGGGACGAGACGGGCTGATCAACTTTACGGACTACCTGTTCCTCATGACCCTTCTCTCAAGTAAGTCCCCCTTTCTTCCTCATTTCATCCTTCCCCTCCTTGCAGCCTCGCCCTCGGACATCCACCTCGCCTTCTACGTGTACGACCTGAACGGGGACGGCCAACTGGACAAGGAGGAGTTCGAGCGCGTTCAGGAGCTCCTGCTGCAGCACTCGTTCGTCGGGCAGAAGCACCCGACGGCGGTGAGCACGCTCCGCCGCTCTTCCTCCTCCGCCCTCGTTAAGCACTTCTTCGGCGAAGACGGGCGGCAGAAGCTCGACGTCCAACGCTTCCTGAAGTTTCAAGTGAGTTCCCCCTTTGATTGTTAATTGAATTCGTTGGATGATTGCAGAAAGATCTCCACCGCGACATTCTGCTCATCGAATTCGAGCGACGCGATCCCGAAACGATGCCGCACGGGATCATCAGCGAGATCGCGTTCGCGGACCTCCTCCTCATTCACGCCGCTCTGCCCGAGAAGCGCAAAGCGAAGATGATGAAGCGGGTGAAGCGCGCGTACGCGAAGATCCCCAACAAGCCGGTACGTTCCTTCCAATGGGTTCCCTTTTGATCCAACGGTTCAGGGCGTGTCATTCGACGAAGTCAACGACTACTTCCTCTTCTTGTACCAAATCGACAAGGTCGATCTCGCCCTTCACTTCTACAAGCTCGCCGGGCAGCCGTTGGATCGCGAGCTGCTGCAGAAGGTCGCCAAGAAGGTGGCGGGCGTCCGGCTCACGGACGTCGTCGTCGACATTGTCGTCACGATGTTCGATGAGAACGGGGTGAGTTCCCCCGTTGGATTGATCGCAATCGAGCGGTGTGTTCAGGACGGAAAGCTCTCGAACAGCGAGTTCGTTTCGGTGATGAAGAAGCGCATGAATCGTGGGCTGGAGCGGCCGAAGGACACCGGCTTGTTCCGCCTGATGGACGCCGCCATCGAGTGCACAAAGAAGCAGTTCTTCAACCTCCTCTTCACGCCCAAGTAGCCCCCCACTCCTCGATTGTACCGTCCTATTAGTCCACTTCGAAGAACTCAACGCACAGGTCCCCCCATTGATTGATCGATTGCATGCGGGTTTCTTTTTCAAAAGAGATGAATAAATCGAGTTTACCCATGAACCATTGGATCGTCCCACTTTGATCTCCTCCTTAATGGAACACACGGCAAACGGCGGGATCGGTGCGGGTGTTCGGAAGGCGGCACTCCACTTCACTCCACACTCATCTACGGCCCCTCCCCCCCATCCCTCGGCCCTCCTCCAAAGCAAGCAAAGCGGCCACTTACTCTTGTTCGTTCTCGAAAATCACGGACGAATTGCGCGTGAGGCGGACGGAGCGGTGGCGGTCGTAAATGTGGTTGAAGGTGCGTGAGCCCCGCCGCACCAACTCCGCCCCGATGCGCATCGTTCGCTCCATGTTCCACGTCCTGCTGTCAAGTGCGGAGTTTAGGACGAACGAACGACCGTGACGACAACGACGGGAAGTTGTCTTGACTACCGGCCAACGATGGGGTGTTCGCCGATTTGACTCGCAAATCACTCGCACACAACACACGGGATGTTCGAGGATGTTTGGGGCAACCGAAGGGAAACATCACTAATTCCAGGGGTCTATTTTGGGAGAGGCCAAAAGCGCAAGCAGTGTGCAGGAAGTGCAAAGCGCGAAGCGGAAGGAAGGAATGACGGGGGGATCCGATTTTGACCACAGCGCCCACCAACCCACCGCCCGTTTGGTTTCGATTGGGAGGACGAACCGAAGCAAAAGCCGAAGAGGAACTCACTTCCGTCGTCGCATCCCCGGCTCCATTCCTTCGGCGTCCTTAAAGGATTGAATTGATCAATGGAGTGTTGTTCGAGAGCTTACAGGCGCTGGTCGTTGGTCCCTCCTGCTCGTGCGACGCCTTCTTCTTCGGCGGTGGTGCCCCGCCGATGGCCGAGCTCCCGCCCGCCCTCCTTCGCCGTCTGCGACGAGGTGGAGAGCGAGTCGGCCGCCCGTTGCTGCCGATCGCGTTCGGCTTGAGCTTCGCGCTCTCGCTCGCGCTCCTTCTCCTTTTCCGACTGCTCCAGTTCGTGCAACAGGCGGCGCCCGCGCACGATCTTCGCGATGAGGAACATGGTCGATTGATCGATCCAAGAGTTCTGAACTGATGCATTAGTCGGGCGGTGAAAAGGATAATCGCGATTGATGGGGGTTTGCGTGATCCAGGAAGAGAGTGGGAGCAAAGGAAGGCAGGAGTAATCGATTAGACGGTGCACCGTTTTGTGTTCCTTTTCGCTCTCCGTGCACTCGCGACGTAAAGGAATAAAACAAAACAAGAGTTTGTTTATTTCACTTCTCAGTGCAAGGAACGATAAAGAAATAGAACAGAGCATTGAGGGATGAGAAGTGAAAATGAGGCGGAACGAAAGCAAACAAGTCACAAGTCGCACCAAGCTTCAAAGTTCTTCAACGCCGAATTCTCCTCTCTTTCCTTCTTGTTCGTTGAGAAGCTTGACGCGTGCGTGGTCACGAACTCTGGTCGCCGTGAAAGTCAAGAGGGCCGCTCGTTCGGCCCAAAACAAACACGAGGCCGGGACGGACCGGTGGATTGAAAGCGAACGGCACGCAACGAGGCGGGCAGAGCGGGCGGGAGGTGGGGGTGTTGGAAGCGATCCCTTCGCGGAATCAAGTGCGCAAATGGCGACTTCAAATTTAGAACAAAAGGCGTGATGTCTACGGATGGTCGCCCGTTTCGAACGAACAAACAGGCGGCGGCGGCTGCAAATGACACGCGCTGCTTCGGCGGAAGGAAGTCGACCGTTCAGCACGGCGGCAACGGTTCCAGTCGTCAACACGAGTGGTGGTCGACGTCAGGAATCGAAAAGCCGACGGAAGGCGGTGGAGGGCGTAGTGGACGTGAATGTGGCCAAAAGAAAACCGGCTGCCCTTTCGTCGACCAGATGCCCGACCGCAAGCCGAGAGGGGCCCGAAGAGCGGGGAGAAAAGCGGATCATCGACTCGTGATCCGACCGCATTGCGGCCGGCCGGCCGGCTAATTTCGGCCGCGCCCGCCCGCTCCGTCCCACTCGCCGCCTGCCCGTGGCCGTCGGCCGTTTCGTTCCTCCTTCGCCGATGATGCCACCGCACCAATCCTGTTTGCTCGTAGTCGGACCGAAAACATGTTGCCCTTTGCCAAATTAAACATTCTTTCCCTACCAAAATATTTCGTCGATTAACGGCTGGCGGTCTGGTGTGGAAGATCGGAGACGTGTGGAGGAAAGCGATTGCAAAACGCCCGAATCGAAATTGGAAGACAGAAGAGAAGAGTAAAGGGGTGTTACGAATTTGCACGGAGTCGCACATGTTCCAAGCCCCATTCAATTCCCTCCAACAACCCGCATGGAATTGGCTTTAAAGTAGGCAGAAGCCCTGAAAATACGCTCGCAAGCAATCGAAAGCAGATGTCCGGTCCCGGTCGTTCCCGGGTGATTGGCAAGAGAACAAGCTCTTCGAGTCACCCTTCGTAAAGTGCAGCAGCCAGAGCTGTTACGTAAACGCGCCAGATAAAGCAAAACCCGACCTCCACTAGCCGAAAACCGTAACAAACAACCTCGCTGCCTGCCCGTCGAGTCGACGAACGGCCGGCCGCCCAAGGCTGCCCCGTAGCCAAGAGCGGCGATTAAAATTCCAATTAGCGCGCTTTCTGGTCGTCAGGTGAAACGAGCGGAGCCCTGGCAGGACGGGCGGGCCGTCGAAGGGTCGAGAAGTTGTCTGAATTATGCAAAAAGGTCGAAACGGGCCGCAAATTTGTCATCCGCGTGTTATCCACCGTCCTTTGCCGTCCTCCTGCCCACCAACAGGCCGGGCGACCGGCCGAACGGTCGGACGACCGTGCGGGGCAAACGACGCCGAAAACAAGCCGAAATTCGAGACAAAAGAGGTGGACATCCCGTGGACCGAACTTTGCGGCCGAACGAAGCGGAACGCGGGCACCGGCCGCTCCTTTCGCATCCAACGGAATCCAATCGAACGGATCCTTTGGGCGGCAATCAAACATGGACGGAATTGCCGGCTGTTCGCCGCTGTTATGTCGAAAGAATAATTGATTCGTTGGATCGAACGGTCGAGTGTTCGCCACGGCGCATTCCGAAAGTTTGTTCCTCGTTTGCAGCTTTTGAGAGCTTGGAGGTGCAACCAGGGGAGCGGACATTCAATCCTTATTGCAATGAGCGAAGCGGAGGAGACGTGAATTATTGAAAAAACGAATCTGCCTTCGATTACGTACGCAACGGAACGGTACGAATGAGCAAGCAGCTATCGCTTGCAAGCTCACGCGCAAACAAAAGTGCTCGAAGCAGAGATCATCGCGTTGCCAAGCAAGCACGAACTATTCGGAAGAAGCGGAGATGCTCAACACAAACCGGGAAGAAGCTGGAGAGAGAATAAACGATAGACGCAAGCGGTTCCAACCTAAGCCCCAAGCAACGACCCAACTCCCGGCCATCGAACGTTAATTGACGCGGACGGTTGGGGGCGAAAATCGGTAAAAGGTTTTCCGCCTTTCGGCCGGCTTCTTGTCGTCTGTTCGCCGCCGAAGTCAAGGTGTCTGCGAAGAGCGGTCGGGGGGCGCGTTCCGTGGGAATGGCGGGCGGCGGGGATGGGCCGCAACGAACGAACGAACGACCGGGAATTCTAAAGACTTGCCGAAAAGAAAGGCGGGCGTCCAGGTGACGTTGGCGGACGAGCGGCCGGTCCGGGTGGGCGGGTGGTTCAAAATCGAGTTCACGACGGCCTCCGCTGGCCCTCCGCTTGCTGCTCCACCTGCCGCTTCGGTTGGCCGGTTGCAAAATCCCTGACTAATCAACAGTTCTTTTGCAACTCGGGCTCCAACGATCTTTCGGTCGCTTGTGGAACGAAAGTTCTCTTCCGTCGACCTCGCTGCTCGGTCTAGATTGCGAGCAGATGTTTCGCTTCCGTCGAGTGCAGCAGAGAAGAAAGAAATTCAACCGCGTTTATTTACACACAACGAACGTACAAGGATTGCTAACGAACGATAAGGAGAAGTGAATGAATGACTACTGGAAACTAAAGCAAATGAACAGATAATGAATGCTCGTGCAAGGAGCACGAGTCGTTTGTGATCGCTGGGTTATGGCGAGAGGAATTGAATAAAAGGAAGGAATTCTCGAATCAACTGGGCAATGAGTAAAGCGAGCGGAGCTCCAGGGCGAGTACACGAGCGCTCAAACCATCTCCATCCGCCTCCGTCTTGTTCGCCTTCTCCTCGGGGAAGTGCGGGACGATCACCTGAAAGCCCAACGATTCAACCCAACCGCTTCAATCAACGAACAAACCGTCAGGATCCCGTCCTTGTCGACCGTGGAGCGCATTTTCGACATGTCGTAGTCGGAGAGGCCGACCTCCTGGACGAACGACGACGTGAAGTTGTGCCCCTCGCGCTCCTCCACCCGCTGGCCGGCGATTTTCAGCCGATTGCCCTGCACGTCCACCTTCAGCTCGTCCGGGTCATAACCCGTGACGTTGCACACGACCTTCAGCTCCGCGTCGCCGAGCGTCGTCTGGTGGCAGGGCTGCGAGAAGCCGCCGCCGAAGCCGCCGAACATCGACGAGCTGCTCGAGCCGAACATCCCGCCGCCGCTCCCGCTCGCCGCACCGCCGAACATCGCGCTCATTTGGTTGAAACGCGCCTCCATCGCCTCCATCATTCGTTGCATCGCCTTGAACGGATTCATTTCCATGTTCTCCAATGCCGACGGGACATCTGAAGCCATTGATCGGTGGATTAGTGAAAGAAGAGAGTGCGGGAGCGTACAGTAAGTGAATCCCTCGTCCGTCCGGGTGTTATTTTGGTCGCTGATCTCCGTCTTGTTCGTCGGCTGCCCGCTGACCAGCAGCGCGCAAAGCAGGACGCTTGAAATCGAAACCAACAGGCGCGCCATGACTCGTCGCTTTCGTCCGAATGCTCTCGGTTTTGTGTTTCTTTTCGCTCTGAAAGCACACGATATTTAAGGTGATATGAGGGGATGGGATGGCTGGACGTTAACGCGATTTATCACGAGTTGCAGTCGGATTCCAAAAATCAATCAACAATTCTGCGAGGTTGAATTGCTTTGGAAAAGAGGAGGAGGGAGTCGAGAGGCTGCAACCATCAACAATAACCTCGCAACCACCATTTGCAATACAAAACGGAGATTAAATTAACCGTTGCATTTAGAGAAGGTGCCATAAACTATCAATAAGCCGCGACCCATCCAGGAAAGCTCGTAAAAGACGGCCGGCTCAGACGCAACTCATCCACTCGCCGCTCTTCTTTCCGCTTTTATTCTGCCGGGCGGGGCGGCCGGACGACGGGCCGCCGCGTTCTTTCCGGAACACTCCGCTCGTTTCCGCCCGCCCGCCGCCGCCTCTCGCCGGCCGCCCGCCCCGGCGGACGCGTCAAATCGGGATTGCGAAAGAACGTGCAGGAAATTTGCCCGCGAGTCGTCTCGTCCGTCCGTCTGCTTTGTTTTGATCCGATCGCTCGCTACGTGGTGATGACGGCGAGTGGGTGAGTGTCACCTTTCACGCGTGCAAGTGATCCAGCCTGGTGGTCAGATGATCGAGAGAGGGGATGAACGAGAAGATTCGAAACGTTGCCCGTTATTTCCGGCTCTTCGTCGTTGGCTTCCGCCTGTCCGGCTAAACAAACACACGCCGGCCAGCGAGGCCAACGGAAGGACGGAAAGAAACGGAAGAAAGGGAAGCGAGTGGATGAGTCAAAGAAAGAACCGATCACGCGGACCTTCCTTCCGCTTTGCACAGGCGACCAAAAAGGAGGAAAACTAGTTGATTAAATTCGAGCGAAAACGAAAACAGCCGGCCGGGTGGCGCAAAGCGAACGAAAAGCGAGAACGAGCGAGTGACTCACTTCGCGCACACGAAGCCGCCCGCTTTCGCGCGAAAAACGGAAGAAGCGGGCCGACCGGAACGAGGCGCGAGCGGGCGTTCGCCGAGCAGCCGGCCGGTCGGTCGGTCAGTTGACACGTTCGCTCTCTCTGCTGTTCGTCTTTCCGGAGCGAGCGGCTGATTGCGATCTTCAAGGAGCGCTGTCTTTTTTCTTTGTTGGTTTGTTCACTCACAATGCGTTCGATTCGCCAAGAAAAACGAGATCAAACATCTTGACTACTTGACTAGTTATCGACGGCCCAACTTTCTTCCCGAATGGCTTCGATTCCTTTGCATCCAAAGTACCATGCCGAGCTCCTACTTAACCATGCCAACAACTAACTGCCGCTTCAACAATTTTCTCGTTTATTCAAAGAGTGTACAAACAAAACGATTATGCTCGATTCGAGCTCGTCTCTTCCGTCGACTCCAACTCCCGGTAGCTGATTTCCGCCGACGAGTCGTCAGGGCAGGTGCGGGCGGCGGCCATTTGCGTGTGGAGCGCCTTCAAATGGCGCTCTCGTTGCAGCGGCGTCATGAAGAGGAGCTCGATTTCGTCCAGCGAGTAGCCGGCGGTGTCCGGAACGAACCGCCAGAAGACCCAAAGTGCGACGCTCGTGATCGCCGCGTACAGGTAGAACGTCCCGAAGCGGGAGATCGTCGAAGCGAACGTCAAGAAGGTGAGCGAAATCAAGGCGTTCGCCGACCAAATGGCGCACGTCGCCACCGAAACGCAGGTGCCGCGCGCCCACAGCGGGTAGAACTCGGCGTTCGCCACCCACGGGATCGTCGAGAGTCCTGCAATCAGCGACGAATGAGTGGGCATTCTTAAATTTCGGTTGCTGTGCATGAGAGAGAGAGGAATGCGTACGCAACGAGCGAATGATCGAAGCAGTCAGTTGCCGTTGCTCACTTGCACTGGGAAGAACGGCCGCAAAGACCTGATCCTCACACGCGCCTTCCTTCCTCGCTGCCGACCGATCCAACAACCAACAGTCACACTCAACCCTCAAACAATTCAATTGAACGTACCCAATGCGAACACCAGCAGGTAGACAACGATGAGGGCGAGCGGCAAGGCGGTGTACTTCGTTTTGCACGTGACCTCCGCAAAGGCGAACGTCACGTTCGAATCGGCGGAGAAGTTGGCGGCCGACGAGCAGAAGCCGGTGGCCGCCCGCTCGGGATTCGCGAGGTCCAGCGGCAGGCAGACGCCCACGTCCCCGACGGTCGGCGAGCAGAAACCGCACTTGTCGTCCGTCACGCAGAAGTCACAGTTGCTGCAACGAGCCGGATCAAGGGGTAGTCGTGAGGAATAACGATTTGTTGGGACTGCTTTTTTTTAAACGACTTGATTTGGAACTGAAAGAGTAAGCCCAAACTGCTCGATTTGTAAGCAGATTACGTGTTTTCACTATCCGCAAACTGTAGCAAACGCCCGAGTCTTCTCTCACGAAAACTACGTGAATGGCAGATAACGACCCAACGAAACTAAATGATCAAGATCAATAGAAAGCGCTAACCTTTTAGCCAAACAATGAGCAAAGTGCGGGATGGTTTCGTCGAACGGCGCGTCCACGTGCGTCAAGTTCCGCATTTCGTCGATCGAAACCGTTGCGCACGTGTCCAAATTCACGACCAGAAAGGCGGAGCCGAGCAGCAGCAACGCGACGACCGTGGCCGCCGTGCTCACGAGCAGCACGCAGCGCCGTCCGAACCGGTCGATCACGAAGAACGGAAGGACGGTGCCGAAGAAGTTCACAAAAGAAGTGCCCAGCGACAGCCAGATCGTTGTATCTAAACGAAAGAAGATTAGTGGAAGGCTAACGGGGCTCGATTTGGGAGGAGGTCGAGTGCAACAACGACGGGCTGTTGAAAACGCATACAAGGGGTGGAAATTGGGCATTAGAGATCGAAGCAAGGATGGCAGACTGCAGCGAGCCTGTAATTCGAAGTGCAAGAGCCGTCGCAACCAACAGCAGACAACTCCCGAACCCCGTGAACTTACGATTGTCCCAATGCCGGCCGATTTGAGGAGAGGGACCCGTGTACCTGAACAAACACTTTTACAACTGCTTCCGCATCCCTTGCTCACATGATGGTGTCGATGCCCGAGAGCTGCTGGAAGACGACCAGCGAGCAGCCGATGAGGAGCGCCTTCCGCACGTGCGGCGTCTTCAGAACGGCGACGATCGTCGCCTGTCCGGCGCCTGCAATCCGCAAAGGAATTGCGAGAGCGGGAGGAAACGAACGTCCACTCCGCTCGCGGCTCTCCACCTCCTGCGCGTGGACGGCGCTGATCTCCGCCAACTCGAAGTCGACCCACTCGCTTGCGCTGCGCGTAGATTTGATTCAGGACCTAACAAATCAAACGAACGAATGACTGGAACGAGCGGGGGGGGGGGGGGGGGCCCCCCCGGCGGGGGCGGGGGGGGGGGGGGGGGGGGGGGGCCCCCCCCGGGGGGGGGGGGGGGGGGGGGGGGGGGGGAAGAGAAAAAAAAAAAAAAAAAAACGGGGGCCCCCCCCCGGGGGGGGGGGGGCCGCCCCCCCGGGGGGGGAAAAAAAAGGGGGGGGGGGGGGGGGGAGGGGGAGGGGGGGGGGGGGCGGGGGGGGCCCCCCCCAGGGGCAACTCATTTCCTCGTTCAGTCGGCTCTTCTTCTCGGGGGGGGGGGGGGGGGGGGGGGGGGGGGGGGGGGGGGGGGGGGGGAGGGGGGCCCCGCCGGGGAAAAAAACTTTTTGGTTGGCAAATTTCCACAAAAAAAATTCTCGGCGCCCGGGGGCGTAGGAAAAAAAAAAACACACAAGCGGCTCTCTCTCCCCCGTTCACGAACAACCACCGAGGGGATTCGGGGAGGAAACAGGAAGCCGATCGCTTGGATGAGGGCGGGCTAAACAACCCTCCTTCATCCTTTCTTTGGCATGGGTTTGAAGCTCACGATTGCAGCAAATCCGAACATCAGCCTCCAGCCTATCGTGTCGGGCTCCACGTACGAAACGCAACCCGCGACCACGTTTGCGAACATTTGGCCGAAGCAGAGGAAGATGTTGAAGGCCTAAAACTTGGACTGAAAGAACGAGAGAAAGGCTGGAGTTACGGAAAGCATCTGCCCGCGAACGTGCGTCGGAGGCGCACTCGCCCAGGAACACGGGCACCACGCACGAGGCGAGGCCTAAAGCAGGAGAAGTAATCAATAGAAAGGAGTGATTAGAGACTAAATAGGTACACGCTTTTTGTACTGCACTGTTACACCTTTTAGTTCGGTTCATAAACGTAGCAACGAATTCATTTCAAAGGTTATTCGCTCACCCAACGCCAATCCCAAAAGAATCCTGCCGGCGAAGAGCAGCAGCTTGTGGACGGCCGAGGCGCAAACGAAGCGAGCCGCAGCCGAAGACGATCGTCGAGAGGAGGATCACCCGCCGACGGCCGAACGTGTCGCTCAACTTTCCCGCGAAGAGCGCCCCGATCGCCGCGGCAACTGCAACCAGACGAGCGGAATGAGTGAGTGAGTGGGAGGAAACTCACTGGGCATCCCCGCAACGATCAATTCGGCCCACAGAGTGGGAAACCGGCCGAATGGACTCGTTGTTCACCGCGTGCAGCATCGCCGAGCTAAACGATCGATCGATTCAATCAATGGTGAAGAGTGTTGCCTGATGATTCCCCTGTTTGTAGCCGCACTGGAAGCCGCCCAGCACGGACATCAAACACAGGACGTAGACGAAGCAGGAGAGCTTCGGCTTTTGGGCCGGCCGGCGGATCGCGTCCTGAATTGCCGCCTTAGCCGCAACTCGATTCCTCTGCGCTCCATCTGAAAGTGCGCACTGATCAAATAAAAGATTACCGAAGGACGGTATCGATCGAACGTAAACGCGTTGTACACTGAAACCAGAATGTCGCGCAACCCCCAAAGAACAGGCAAACAACGGGGAACTGAATCAAAACACGACGTGAACAAGAAGGCCCATGAATGCGGAATTCTTCTGTTTTATGTCTTCCGGCGGTCCAGACGTTCCCTTCACCATTGGAATTTCAAATCGACCCAAAAGAAGGCTGTAAAAAGCGAGGAGCGGAACTTCCATTTACTGCAGTTCGGCGATGAGTCACCTCATCGGTTAACGTCTTTAAACCTATCAGACTCCCCAAAAATGAAAGAGATCTATCGCGAGCTTTCAATTGCTTAATCTAGGAGATGAGCGGCGGATCGAAACGAAATAAAACAGACGAGTGGAACCGCCGGCACTCGCGGGTCGATCTCGTGCTGCTGCAGCGAAGATCGGTCGGGGGTTTTCTCCTCGTTGTGCAACGGGCGATTGGTTCGTTTGGATCGCACGGGCGCGCTTCCCATCAATCTTCGATCGCAGCGTAAAAAGTGCACGCAATTCGACCCCGCAACGTGTCTAGACGCCCATCGTCTCCTTTGCTGCCCGCCTTCTGCAGTGCAAACGGACGACCTCGAGGCATCGTTTACTTGAAACATTCCCCGGTACATCAATTGATTGCTCATGAAAGAAGAAATTGAACGATTGAATCTTGAACTGAAATCGAAGGCCTGCAAAAGAACAAATGATTAACGAACAGTGATTCAAGAGTTCATTTGTCTCTTTCTTGGTTGTATGGACGATCGAAAGTCGACAGGTCGTAAGAAATCAGGGGAAGCGAACACGGAAACAACCTCACCGATCGCTTGCGGAACTCAAAACTGTAAGTTCGCCGTTTGCAGCGGTTTAAAACCGTCGGGATTTCCGCCGCAGCGGCCACTTGAACTCCGGCTGGCCCCAGGTGACCGCCGACCGGCTCGCCCAACGATTTTCTGTCGTGTTCTTTGAGGTCTTGAGAAGGTTCGAACACTTTTTTCCAGCATAGACGGGCGCAAAGTCCGTCGGCAGCTCCAGCTCGAAATCGCGCGGATCGAAGTTCGAAGTCAAACGACTGTCGCCTTGTTTGTTTGCGCAAACACTTCGCGTGTGTGGTGTGGTCGACGATCCCGCTGCGGATTGATCGGCTTTTGCTTCGAACTCGACAACAAGCGTAGAAGGGTCGATCAGCAATTGAGACCACACGATACTTTCATCAACCAACCAAGGTGCTTAATCATCCTCACTTCAACAGGAATAAACCAGCAAACGAGTGCAAACAAAGCTTACCGTTAGCTCCTTCCATGAGCAACGCGCCAAAAGAGCGCTTCGAAATTGGCGCGTCATGAGCGGCCGGCGTCACCGATTAGCGAACGCGTGAGCGCCGAATGCGCAGCGCAGTGGACGAGCGGGCGGCAAGGCAACGCGGAATTGCGTGCATCTTTCGTGAATAAACGACCACTTCGTCAATTTTGCGCGTTTTTCGTTGTCGTTGTCTCGTCCAAAAATTCAATTGGTTTGTGGCTGAAGCCGAGTGGAATTATTTTGGTCGTTCCTCCGTTTCAGCCGCCTTCCCACCGAACACAAGCGGTAATCGTTTGCATTTGCCGAATTGGCGTTACTCGCGGTGTTTTAAACCTTAAAGAGGCAAACTCTTGAACCGCGCTCTTGCCCGAGGTTCTTGTCCGTCTATTCACTCAGTTCATTGCAGATGTCTCCTCGCACCACCAGATCGACGACCAAAAAAGAGGCCGCCCCGTTGAAGAAGGCGAGAGTCGCAAAAAAGAAGCCGGCGGTTAAGATGGTCGCAAAGCCGAAAGCCGTGAACGCTGCCGCTACCGCCAAGAACAAAAAGAAAAGTATGTTTGATTTCTCCATTGTTTTGTTCCGTTCTTTGAGGCCTTTGCAAAAGGACGAATCAACGCCCCTGTTTTGCAGTTTGCTTCGAATTGAAGTGCTTCAAATGCCTGAAGCGAAGTTCTTTCTCTCTTTTTGTACACACGACTTGGTGTTTACTCGAAAGAGCAACGCAGAGCCGCAAACATTCGATCACCGCCACCTCTCATTCTGAAAGCCCCCTTCTTCTAAATTCATTATTGCTGTCCGTCCTATTCAGCTCGAGGACGATTTGCGGCCCTCCCGAAGCGCCGCGGCGGGCAGCCCAAGACGGTCGAAGCGAAGCGACGGGCGGCCATCGCCCAGGGCAAGCGGCCACAAGGACGGCCGCGAAAGACCGACCTTCCGCTCGTTCCCGCCGCTTCGATCACCGCCGAACGGAGCACCGGTCGACCGCCTACGAGCGCGAAGCCGGCGGCCTCAAAGTCAACGGAATAAAACGACCGCTCGTCCACTCGATCTCTTCGTCTTCTCTTCCGTTTGTTTGATGCGTGTTTCTCGATTAAATCGCCCGTTTAATGCTCCGTGTTCGGCTGTCTTTGCTGGAAAAAAGCGAATTGAAGCTGGAGTTTACTGAATTCCGTAAAACATCGAATGGATTAATTAGTGGTCGGCATTCTTTAGTGGACTGAAGATAACGACGCTGCTATTAAAGAATGTTCGAACCCTGCTTTATGTGCCGATTCGCTTGCCCGCCGCGAAAAAAGTGAAAAGCAGTGGCGTGTGTGAGTGCGCGCACGCACACACGTCTATCTATCACTACAGGGCACGCTGCCGTTCCACGGAACGGCGGGAAGAACGGAGTGTGTTCGTCCACACCCCTCTGAACGCACGCCTTCCCGTCCGATCAGGCAAGTTAAGCAGAGGTGGGCCTGATTAGTACTTGGATCGGAGACGTCCTTGGAATCTCAGGTGACGAACGCATTTTTTGTCGGTCTTTACCAAAATTATTGTTGTGCTTGCAAATGAGTCGTGACTGGCTATTTGGGAGCGTTTCTACACTCGAGTATAGAACGACCAGTACTTACGCGGTAGTGTTTCTCATCCGTACTCTTGCATAAACACGTTTTCTTCTCGTGCATTGCAATCAGCAGAGAGCAAAGGACGAGCGAGCGGAACGATCAACACGCGCTTGTTTTCGCTTTCCGCCGACTTTCAAAAGTTGTTTTGATTTCCGTGCGGCCCGCGGGCGGGCGGTCGCCGACGGACGAGCGAGCGGGCGTCTCGATTTGTTTTCTCGGCGGTTTGTTTTGAACGAACGCATTTCTTCTGGGTTGAGCGACGAAGCAGTCGATTGATTTCTCTCATTCATTCCTCTACTCTCGTGATGCCGGCGGACAAGGAAGTGGACGTGCCGAAGGCGGAGGCGTGCTTCAAAACGGAGCCCTTCAAGCTGCACCGCCTCGATGTGGGCCCTCGCGAGAACGTGACGGTCACTCGCGGCGAGGCGCTTAAGTACTACCGGCAGATGGAGGCAGGGATCCTCTCCTTGGCTCCATTTCAACGGTTGTTTAGACGATCCGACGGATGGAAGCGGTGATCGGCGAGCTCTACAAGAAGGGCGACGTCCGCGGCTTCTGTCACCAATACTCGGGACAGGAAGGTGGGACTCCTTTGCTGGTTGAAAGTTTTGAGAATATCTTTCGATGACTGTGATCTCGGCAGAAGGGCTTGCAATTAGTGTTTGTCCTTTCTTTCTCTACGGACATGCCACGTTCTTTTAAGCGAAACAAAAGAGCAAACACTCGACACAAAATCAGCAACCCTTGTTCACTCCGCGCTCTTTCAGCCTGTGCCGTCGGGATCTGCGCGGCCAAGTCGGCGGAAGACAGCGTGATCTCCTCCTACCGCATCCACGGCTGGACGTTCATGATGGGCGCGCCGGTTGCCGAGATTCTCGCCGAGTTGACTGGTGGGTTCCTTGCAGAAAGACGCAGAAGAGTGATTTGCAGGGAAACTGCACGGCAACGTGCACGGCAAAGGAGGATCGATGCACATGTATCGCCCGCACTTCTACGGCGGCCACGGGATCGTGGGAGCGCAGATCTCGTTGGGCACGGGGCTCGCGTTCGCGCACAAGTACAAGAACGAGCGGAACGTCTCCTTCACGGTTCGTTTAATGAGTTGAGCGGTAGTCTGTGGGCTATTCAAAGCTAACGCTTAACAGCGAGCTCGTTCCTTGTTCATTCAATAACCTTGATAACCTATTGACCAGACTGCCTTCCGCACTTGCCTTGACTCTACAAGGACAAATCTTCAGTTGAACGAGCTGTAACGGCACTTGTCCGCAAAACTTCCTTACACAGTAAACAGGCTAACGATTCCATTCGTTTAGTTGTACGGTGACGGCGCGTGCAATCAGGGCCAGTTCTACGAGAGCGTGAACATGGCCAAGCTGTGGGATTTGCCGGTCGTGTACGTCTGCGAGAACAACCGTTTCGGGATGGGGACGAGCGTTCAACGGGCGTCGGCCTCCAGCGAATTCTACAAACGCGGAGATTTTGTACCCGGCGTCTACGTGGACGGAATGGACGTGATCAGCGTGCGCGAGGCCGTTCGCTTCGCCCGCGAGCATTGCGTCAGCGGCAAGGGGCCGATCGTGCTGGAGCTGGACACCTACCGTCTGTGCGGCCACAATGCGGACGATGAGGGCACCAGGTACTCTCTTCTTTCCTTTCAATTACTCTTCTTTGCTTCAGCTATCGCAAGAAGGAAGAAGTGCTGGAGATTCGCAAGCACCACGATCCGATCAACAAGTTCAAGGAGAAGATCCTCGCCAGCGGCATGGTCACCGAGCTGGAGCTCCAGATCATCGACAAGGAGATCCACGAGGAGATCGAGAAGGCGCTCAAGGCGCTCGAGAATGCGGAGACGTTGCCCGTGGATGGCCTCTACAGCGATCTCTACGCCAACACCGAACCGCAGACGATTCGCGGCTGCACGGCCGCCGAGTGGGTCAAGCAGAAGTACCGCACGTCGGCCGAGATCCTCGACCATTTGGGCCAGAAGCCGGTCAAGTTCTAGGAGTTGGATAGTTTCACTTCTCTGTTGTTAGGAAGTAGTTTGCGTTACTGTAGGTTCTTGCAAGGCCTCTGCCTACTATTCTATTAGCAAAGATCACTGTGTGACTGCTGCGAATAAATAAGTAAAACATCTACTTGAGAGTTGCTTGTTTGCACAGCCAATAAATTGACCAACAAGCCACCCATTAACTGTTTATGAGCGCCAATAAACGGATTGCAGTGGGTTGTCGGTTGAGATTATTGGTCAAGAGCAACAGAAGGCGGACTGTACACAAAAGCCGAAGAATCACGCGCTTTCGGTCGACGGCGTGCTTGTGGCCTCGCTTTCGGTGGCCTTTCGGCTCCCGGTCGCGAGCTGAGATCGGAGGTTGGCGTGATATTGGGCGTAGTGCTGGTCGGACATGAAGAGGGCCTCCACTTCGTCCAGCGAGCAGTGGGTGGTCTCTCTGCAAGCGGGGGGAGGTCTTGGACGAGACCGAGGGAGCTTACGGAACGAATTTGAAGAAGACGACCCAAAAGACGGCCGTGAGGGCGGCGTACACGTAGAAGGTGCCGAAACGAGTGATCGCCGTCGGACAGCGAGAGGAAGGTGACCGAAACGAGCAGATTCGAGGCCCAGTTGGTGAACGTGGAGATCGAAACGCAGGTGCCACGCGCCCACAGCGGGTAGAACTCGGCGTTCAGCACCCACGGCAACGGCGCGTAACCGGCCGAGAAGCAGAGCCTGCAGTGGGTTGAATGATTGGGGATTACTTCGCAGTTGAACTCACAAGTAAAGAACCATGAGGATCAACGGGAGGAACGTGAACTTCGTCTCGCACGCGACGCCCGCCCATTCGAACGCCCCGGCGCTCTGGGCGACGAGCAGAAGCCGCCGTTCGCGCGAAGTTGCGCCTCGTTGGCGGCGGGCAAACACACGCCCTTCGGCCAGCCGGTCGGCGAGCAGAAGCCGCACTTGTCGTCGGTCACGCAAAAATCGCAGTTGCTGCAACAAACAGGGGTGAGGCCGTGAACTCCTTCGCACCTCTTCCGCAAACAATGCCGAAGATTCGCAATGTTCGGGTCGATTGGGGAGGATCGATTAAGCAGTCGATCCAAATCCGCCGGCTGCACAGTCACGGCGGTGTCCCGATTGATCACCAGAGGAAGGAGGTGCCGAGCAGGAGCAGCGAGACGACGACCGTTGCGACGCTCGTGAGCAACAACTTTGCGGCGGCCGAATCGCTCGATCACGAGAAACGGGATGAAATTCCCGATAAAATTCACTCCCGAAGTGATGACCGAAAGCCAGATCGTCGTGTGGTTGTCCCGAATCCCGGCCGATTTGATCAGGGCGCCCGTGTAGTACCTGCAATCAGATTTGGTTAGATTCGTTTAGGGTGGAGCTAACATGAGAGTGTTGATGCCAGCCAACTGCTGGCCCAACATGAGCGAGCAGCCGACCAGGAGGGCGCGCCGCACGTGCGATGCGCGCCAAATCTTCACGAGCGTGTTCTGCCGGCCGCTCTGCTTCCGGCTGATCGCCTCCTGGCGACACGCGGCGGCGATTTCGTCCAACTCGAACTTCACGTACGCCGCGTCCCCGCCGTAGATTTTCTTCAAGACCTACAACCAAGGAAAGAAGGTGAGAAGGAAGAATTGAACGCACCTCTTCGCTCTCCTTCTCGCCCACGTTGCTGAAGAGAAAGCGCGGCGTCTCCGGCAGGTACAAAAAGCCGACCAGTTGGATCAGGGCGGGCTAAACAACCTTGATTAGCAGTCTCTTCTTGTGTTCGTTCGGGGGCCTACGACTGCAGCGAAGCCCAACATGAGCCGCCAGCCGACGTTGTCCTCGTCGATGTACGAAAAGAAGCCCGCCACAACATTCGCGGCCTGCAAAAAGCGAGTGACAGGAAGGGATTGGAAGGCAACGAACCATTTGTCCAAAACAGACCATGATGTTGAAGTACGTCCTAAACGAATCAATCGATGAATGCCCTCAACAATAAGGAGAACGCACAGCATTTTGCCCCGAATGTTCGTTGGGCTGCTTTCGCTCACGTAGACGGGCACGACCATAGATGCAACTCCTGCAATCCTTCCTTCACGCATCAATAAGAACCCTCAAGGAACAAACCGATGGCCAACCCGAGGAGCACCCGCCCGATCAGGAGAACCCACTTGCTCGGCGCACATCCGCAGACGACCGCCCCGAGCGTGAACACGACGGACGAGGAGATGATCAACGGTCGACGGCCGCATTTGTCGCTCAAGTGGCCGGCGAACAGCGAACCGACCGCCGCAAAGGCTGAAACCGATGGATGTGGGCGTTCGTGGAACGAGCTGATAGGAGGCGAACATCGTGGTCGCTCAAGTAAGTGAGCAGGAAGCATTCTCAGAGGTCGTTAAAGCGCTTGCGAGTGGTCAAATGCGTGCGTGCAAGTGACAAAAGGCCCGAACGAAACAGAAAAAAAGGAGCAAAACGATCGTGAACAAACCCGGAGTAACGGCGATAATCCACTCCTGCCACACGTGGCTGACCGGCCGCATCCCGCCGTTGTTCACCACGTACCTGAAGCTCGTAGGTGAACTGCAGGGAATGAAGGGAACTCACAGCATTGCAGCGGAGACGATCCCTGCAAAAGAAGGAAGTGAACAGCAAAGGCAAGGGGGGCACTCACCGGTGTCGTAGCCGAACAGAAAGCCGCCGATCACGGCCATCGTCGCCAAAAGGACGATGAAGCGGCTGAGGGGCGGATCGTGGACTGGCCGCCGCTCGTCCGCCGTCTCGTTGGCAGCCTGGATCCCGACCATTCGCTGCAAGCACGTAATGAACGAAGCGGGAGGAACACGAATTAAAGTCGAGAGAAAAAGCAAACAGAGTCGCGCAGACTAACGGGCAAAGTGAGAAACACGACCGGTGGCTGACATGTAAATAAAATGACTGGTAGTTGCGGTCAAATGAACAAACGGCGAAACGACTTGAAACATGGTCAGAAGGTCAAACCCTCCAAGTTCATGACGTCTAACCTTTCGGTTTGCCCGCGAGTTCACGCACGCAAGAGTGAGTGCAAATGAAAATGGAAACCTCTGAAAGGCGACGGTTTCTTTTGATCCAACACTTGCGGGCGGGTTTGATCGAACGGGTGTTCGACCAAAAGAGCAGGTGGATAGCGGGCGGCGGGTGACGTTCCCAGAAAAAGTTTTGAATCGAGAGCGGGAACGAACACTGAAAAAGAGTAGCGGGAACGAAAAAAATGACGATCATTCATAACCTTCCTGTCTTGTTACACTCTCTGCTCGAGTCTTGCTCGTCCTCGCGTTCAAAACTAACCAGCTTCAAATGATGGATCGGTCGTCAGACCGACAGAAATCGAATCTAAATCATCCGTTTCATGTCAAACAGTGAATGTTTTCATTTGCCGCTCGTTGTTCGTTCGCGATTCACACCCGATCACAACCGGCTTGCCCGCTCGCCCGCGTGCTCGGCTCGCTCAAGCCAAAAAAGTTCCCGCTTTCGGTTCGCTCGATCGAACGCTGGTTGCGAGAACCAAACGAGTGAAAGGCGATTCTTCCTGCTTAAAAATCACGCGTCAATCGTTGCCTGAAAAGGACGGAAATTCCAAACATGCCAGCGTTAGCGGAAGCCGCCACCGCCTGCCTGCTTTCTTTTGTTTCCGCCCGGTGATCACTCGTTTCGTCGACACCCGGCCGCCGATAAGAAGCCGCTGGGCAGACGGGCGGGCCGCAACGACCGTCCAGTTTGCTCGTTCTTGTGCCCACTCGAAAATTGCAATTGTTTTCGTTCTTCCGTTCTTCTGTACTCGACTTTTGATCGCAAGAGCACGTGCTCGACTCGCTCTGGCTTGATAAGCAAGCTCGCTACTTTGTTCTAACGCGACACGGTTGCACGAAAGGCGGCGAATTGACAGAAAGTTGTCTTTGGATCCGAACCGAGGTCTCACCACTGCACCTCAAGCAACACGAAATCCTGGAAGCCGTTGCCAATCGGCGAATTTCTTTCTCCGCACGCCAAGCAAACCACACAGTCTTTAATGACGGCTGGAGGGAATCTCGGAAGGGATTGGTCGTGATAGTGGACGAGTCGGTGCCCAGCTTTCCCCGTCGCGTCCAATTCGACCACGTAGAACTGGTACGAGACGCGGCGATTCGAGCGGGCCCGTTCGGCAGCGGGACGCTCAACGTCGTGGTCGTTCGGGCCACCGCCACCACGCTCAGGCGGCGCTAAACGAAAGCAATGGTTGGAAGCCAAAGGATTGTGTTGCTTACCGCTCTCGTGACGACGGTGAAGGCCTGCGTGTGGTGCACCTTGCTCACTTTGTTCCCTTGGACGATTTGGAAAAGAGAACGTCGAATTTCCCTGCAAAACCACCGAGGGTTTCCCTCGTTTATCGGTTGACCGCACTCACCCGCTCATCATGAGATTCAAGTACGGAGGAACGCCGCAAATGAGGATCCACTCCAAGTTGAGGAGTGCCTGCACCTCGACCGCTCCCTTCCAGTCGATGTTCCAGAGGATGATGTTGCTGATCGAAAGGACGTACACGATGCACGTCTGAGCGAACAGTCGGACTTCCATTGAGCGCAACTTTCGTTTGTCCAGCGATTGGTGGAGGCGCTAAAGAAAAAAAGGAATAAGGAAAGCTTAGAAATCGACTCGGAATACCCGGTAAGTGATGCTAATCCCGGTTAAAATGCACATGAAGCCACCCACGGACATCGTGATCACCTCGCCGTTCGCGAGCAGCGAGACGAGCGGGCTGTCCGTCGGTGTCGATGCCCGTCCAGCCCATGAAACCGATTTCGAAGTGCAGAAAGCGGCCGCCCTGCCAGTAGTTCCACGTGTAGACAAATGCCGCCAGCAGACTCACAACAACAGGTGTCTGAAGTCGATTCGATTAGCGGGCGGAAGTCGGCGGAAAGCGGAGGTAATTTAAACAAATAAGTAAGTGGATTTAAAGCGACGGTAAGGGAAGATTAAGGACTGTTAGCGGTTTGTACTCACATCAAACCATTTGAAGTCGTCCTCGCGGGAGACTCTCGTCCGTGTACGATGTAGAGCCGATTGGAGGCGAGGAAGAGCTGCATGAACATCATCCACTCCCACGCCGTCTCGATCACGACGCCCGAGCGCGTAGTTCAGCCCGTCCGGCAGCGGAGCGTCCAGCACGACGACGAAACCGGTGATCGCGTGTAACAGGATTTGGATCCCGTCCGCCACGCCCATCCACAGCATCAATCTAAAAAAGAGTTGGATGATGGTGGTTGTGATCGGGACGAACCGGAGAGTGATGCGTTGCCGAAGGGTCGGGATGCGATAGATCGCCTGCAAGAGGTGGTTGTTGACTGTGGGTCGTTCGCAAGAAGAAGGACGTGGTTAATGAATGGATTCTTTCATCTTTGATTTATCTCTTTTGACCATCAAATCTGTTGTTTGGACAACAAACAGCTACTCATGAGAAGCCGAAAAAAGTGGCTACGTGATTAGAATTCAAATCAACACCCGCAAGTCCCCCGCGCACGTCACCGGTTCCCCAAACTCACGAGTCCGACGGCGACGTGAAGCAAGGAGCGTCGGAAGCGTGGTCAGAATGTAAATCCAACCGAAAGCCGTGTACCAAACGGGCGCCATCGGTTTGAGCAGCGAGTCGTCATCGTCGTCAAGCGCTGCCCAACTCGGCATCGCCGCACACCTGCACGCAACGAGAGTACAGTGAATAGGCGGCCATTTCGTTGTGTTCACAGGCGAGAAGCGGGCGGTGGAGGTGAAGAAGGCGAGAAGCCGTGCGAATGGCGACCGGAGCGGAAATCGAAAGGCCCAAACGCAAATCGAATTTGTTTCTTGTGTTCCTTCGCTTCTGTCCGCCGGTCGACGCACAACCGGCGGCTTCCGAGAACCCGCCGAGTGGGCCGAAGGTTGGGGCTCCGCGTTTCACAACCGACTTCCGTGTTGATTCGATCCTCCCGCCGCTTCTCGAAGCGCTTGGCAACCGCCGGGCAGCCGACTTCTCGATGCTGCTGCAGGTGCAATTTTGGCGAACTTTGAAGCCGAAACCAAAAGGCGGCTAACGAGCGGAATTGCCGCCGTTTCGGGCCTCGTTTCTTCGAATCCGGATGCACGTGATCTTCGCTGTCAACAATCGTTTTATTTACACGCCCGATCGTTCCGCACAAGCCGAAGCAACAGCGGGAGGACGAGCGAACAGTCAGCACAGCACACGGGGTGACGACCATGGCGGGCGGGCGTCATTGAGAGAGGCGATCCGAGAGCAAGCAGGCGGAGAGGTGGGGGTTGATTAGAATGAAGGCATCAGTTTACGTGCACAACGAGAGTGAAAGGAAGAGGCGGATGGAAGCGAGAACAACGACGAGATCTCCGCAGCGCTTTAGCCCAGCCCGCCGCCGGCCAACACGTCGAAGGAGTTGTGGTAGTGGCGTTTCGCTTTGAAGTCGGGGGTCTACAATCGAAGATCGATTGAACTGATTGGAAGATAGAAGGGAACTCACGGGCCCGAACTTGAAGTCGTTCTTGAGGACGTCCCGCACCGCCGCCTTGACCGCGTCGTAGATCTCCTGATTGACCACGAACTGGTCGCTCGTCTCGATCGCCGGCTTCTCGCCGCCCTTCGGTCGCCGGTCGGTGGCCGACGAAGAAGTGCTCTTTGAAGGGCGAGAGGAAGAAGTTTCGGCTCGGGGCGGCTTCGATCTAAACGAACAGAAAAAAATGAACTGGCAAGTGTTTGGAGGCGAACTCACTGACAACGGCGGCCACTGCGACGAGCAGCAGCAACGAGAACGTTCCCGCGCATCGTGGTCGTCGGTGAGTGAATCGAGGAGATGAACGAGAGAAATGAGAAGGGCAGGAGATCCCGACCGTCTTTTGTACTCGACGCTCATCTCACAACTCCGGCTGGTCGCCCACTCACTAGCCACCGATTCGAAGAGCGGCGATCCCGCACGGAATTCTAATTTCTTCTCGTTTCCGCCTAACGGAAGGAAAACTGCCTTCTTTTGGCGCGGGTACGTGCTTCGCATTGCCGATGGCCTCGAAGGTTGACGTGCTGGCCGGGTATTTTCGGCTCCAACTGAAGCTGCATTTCGGTCACGTACAGTCGCCGGAACGTGCCTTTTGATGCAGAGTCGTTTCGTACAGGCCCTTGTATTGACTGCTTTTTCGACTCGAACTAAGAATAGAACTGCTGAATTTGATGGGGTCGAGTGAAATCCTCGAAGAGCTCGTTGAATGATCCCCAGTTCACATGAACACAAACACCGTCTTCTTTCATCCACTAAACTGAAAATTTAAGGAACCCGTAAACGCTTGGTGGAAAGTTTCGAAGCAGAAGCTCGTGTTGACTTGAGTTCAAACTGCGACTCGTTCAAAACAATTCCGTGTTTGATGTCAATTCAATGCTCGTCGCTCTTCCTGATTGATGAAAGGCGGCGATAGAGCGAGCGGACGTGCTCTTCGAGGAGCCAGGTGGCCGTTTAAAGGCGATAGGATCTCGAAAAACATGTGAGCGAAGAGGGTGGACGTTCTTTCAAAAGGAACGTCAAGTTCGATCAGCGAAGAGTTGTTTAGCAATTGTTTTGGTCCATTAGCTGCATTCGAAGCCCCAGGTTGTGTTCATCAATTCCAAAAGTCAATTGAGCGAGCCTCGAACATCCAATTAAGGAATTCTGTTTAGTTGTGTGCTCATAAGAGGTAAAGGTAGCGAGAGCAGTGAGTAGTTTGTGCTTTCTTCTTCCTCGATGCACTTCACCAAACGTTCCGCGTTCCTTTCTTCAGCGAACTCCCCGGACGGTAATCTTCCGCGCGCATTTGCCGAACGTCCTCCACAACAAAAAGAAAGGGGGAACGAGAGTGAGGAGAAAAAACAAACAATGAGTCCAATTACCCGCCCGCTGAGTGGTCCCTCCTCGTCCTCGGTGAGTTCAAGGCAAAATCGACTCATCGCCCTCCCGCTGGGAGGCCGCCCAATTTTGTTCGAACTCCCGCCCGCCGGCCGGCCGGCAGTCCGAAGATCGAAGAGAATTCGCGGACGCTCCTTCCCGATCGGTCGGCCCTCTCGCTCGTCGCTCGCTGTTCGCTCCCCGAAATAACCGAAAGAACTGGCGGCTGTAAACACGGGGAATGCGGAGGTTTTTTGCGTGATTAATTGCGCTCGTTGACGCGAGTTGTTCGCTCGCTTCCCGTTATGGGAGGTTGGGTGGAGGGGTGCTGCCAGAATGAATGTATTTCCTTTCTGAATCATCAAAGGTGGGAGAGGACCTTCAGTGGTTTTTCTTTTCTGGTTACCGTCTTTCAATGGCAGTATTTGCCTGTTCATACGTCTAGCCAGCTAGTTAAAAAAGCTCGTTGTTAATCTGTGTAACCGCCTTTTTCTATTCCGTACCTGCAGCCTTTGCTTTCAATCAAGCTCTACCCCAAGAAGTTTGTGCTTTCCAGCCGATGACTCACCGCTGCTACGTGCCGTTCGGCCTTCCGTTCGGCGATCAGGTCGGCGACCGCCGGCCGGCAGCCAGCCGGTCGGGCGCTCGGTCGGAAGGTCGGCTGGTACGATCGCGAGCGGACGGTAGTTTGTTTCGTTTTGTGACCGGCAGAACGCCCCTGCGGCAAAACAGCCCGCAAGACAAACAAGCTGCTTGTTATTGCCACCCATCAGTTGGGCGATCGATCGATCGAACGTCAACATTCTTTCGCGCGTCCGCTCGGTGCAATCAGGCGGTCAGCACTCCGCCGTTCACTCACCCGCTCGTGTGCCCAAAACAACGCCGAGGAGGAAGGCGGCTGACCCGAATTCCCGACGAGCACAGACCTTCGAAACGCCGAGCGAAGAGTGCGTTCTGCACGCTCGACCGTGATCTCCGGCGTGTTGCCGGCTAATCAAATCAGAGACAATCGGGGATGCGGAGGAATCGGCCCCCCGATCGCCCCTTCGGAGCAACGGGAAACAAGACGGCGGCGAGGGGGCGACTGAGGGGTTCATCTCGGTTCGAGCTTCTTTGCGCGACATCACGAGCGAGGGGTGATGAGAGCGTCGAGATGTTTTCCTTGCAGAGACGTTGTGAAAGCGCGCCCAGAATTTCGCTTGACTTTTTTGTTCAACGAAAAGGGGGCGACATACCGACCTTGAACTCGCGGTTGCGGGTCCCGACATGCCGGCCGGCGGCCGCAAACAAAAATCACTTCTTTACGCCCACCGTCAACGTCCAACCGTCGGGGCTTCTTTTGACTGGAAACTTTCTTTTCAAATCGCGTCTCCAACTTCTTTTGAAAGCGGCGTTGGGTAAAAAACGGGGAGGAAAAAACGGAAACCAAAGTCCGATCAAACAAACGAAAAGTTCGAAGCAAAAAGCGGAGAAAGAAGGCAAGGCGGAAGTTCCTCGGAGAGCGCCTTCCTGACCGCTTCGCGCATCTTTTTGTGGAAAAACAACTCTGCTCGTTTGTCCGGAAAGCACTCTCGTTTTCGCTGCGTTTCGTTCGGCGAGCTTCCAGCGTTCTTCCTGGTTTTTCCGCTAATTGCGATTGACGTTGATCCCCGCGCTGTCGGCGCGGGAGTTTGTTGTTTGCGCTCGGACGAAAAGACGGCCGCCTGTTTGTCTCGCGCGTTTGCTGTTTTTGAACTTCTCGATGCTCCCGCTTCCTTCCCGCGCGCCGCCCCCTTTTTTCTCTTGTGAACTGATCGCTTCGATCGCATTCCGTTCGGAGTTCGCCGGGAATTCTCATCGTTTTTCGCACAGAACGGCGAGCCGCTCGTCTGGCGCAACTTTTGGCTTCGGCTTCGAATTCTCACGTTGATCGATGCAAATCTTTGCGTTCCGCCGTTCACGTGCCGACGCTCTAATCGTGCGTTGCGGGCGTTCTTTCATCGTTTTCCGTGTTGCAGCGATGAACCCACCGCGTTCTCGTTGATCTCGTCTTCGTTTCCATCGTTCCGCACGTTCTCCGGATTGCCCAGCGCCATCTCGCGTAATTCGAGCCGCCTCGTACGCCGACCACGCCGATCGCCGCAAACCCAAAGCCACTCGTTTTGTGACCGACTCGCCCCCGCGCCCCCCGCGGCGTCCATTGGAGCCCCGCCGTCTGTTGATTTCTTCGCTGCAGCCAGGGGTTGTCGCGGCCGGCGTGTGGAGTCGCCTTTCATCACCTTCGCCCGTCGCGTCGTCAAGTGGTGGGCGATTAGGCGTCGGAAGCCGAGGAGAAGCGCGGATTTGCGCAACGCGAAGCCCGACAGCCGTCGCCGTTCGGTTTTCGAAAGAAACCGCCGCCCACGCCCGCTCGCGCGACGCCCTGACGGACGATCGGCGCGCGAACCTAATTGTTTTGTTCGTCGTTTTGTTTTGCGACCGACCACTCCGCCGAGTTCCTCCTCTGGGATCGCCTCCGCATCCGCTTCGACTCGTCTCGGCTTTGCACTCTTCGACTTGGAGTCGCCTCCTTCTCTACTCCAACCAAGTTGAACCCGCTCGTGCCGAACCAACCGTGCCATTTCAATCTAGTAGCATCGACTCTGTCTCTAGCAACCCCTCGTCTCGACCGCAACCACTCCAAGATGTCGAAGCAAAGCCTTGCTCCAATCGATGGCCGGGTTCGTTCTTCCCAGTTCTACTCAAAGCGCAATCTTCCCTTGCAGGTACCCTAAAAGCGTCTTCTTCATGCTCGGCAACGAGGTCTGCGAGCGCTTCACGTACCACGGCCTCCGCGCCATCCTCACGCTCTACCTGATCACAGAGCTCGGCTTTGCCGAAAGGTTCGAAGCGGCCGGCGTGGTGCAGTGGAATGATCGTCGGATTGCAGCGACGCCTACCTGTCCTACCATTTGTACCTTTCGCCTTGCGTACTTCGCTCCGCTCATCGGTTCGATCCTCGCGGACAACTATTTTGGCAGATTTCAAGTAATCCTCAAGGTTCTTTCGTTTCTTCCCCTCTTTCCTTTCAATCGGTGGTCTTTAGGGCTCAATCGTGTACCTGTGCGGCGTGATTCTCGTCTCGTTCGGCTCGTTGTACCTGCTCGATCTGAACGTTCGCTACGTGGCGACCTTCGTGGGCCTCTTCGTCCTCGCTTTAGCCACCGGCTCGATCAAACCGAACCTCTCGGCATTTGCGGCCGATCAGTTCGACGAGTCGCAGCGAGACGCGCGCACTCAATTCTTTTCGTTCTTCTACTTTGCGATCAACGTCGGTTCCCTGACGTCGGTGTTGATCACGCCGTTGCTTCGGGGGCGCGTCAAGTGCTTCGGCTCGGAGTACTGCTTCCCGTTGGCCTTCGGAGTGCCCGCCGTCTTCATGATTGCCGCCTTCGTGATCTTCCTGGCCGGCTACAAGTACTACAAGATTCGGCCGGCGGACAAAGGCAACCCCATCTTCCAGGTAGGCATTTCCTAGACATCTAATATTCTTCGAAGGTCTTCAAATGCATCTGCATGTCGGCGGTGCGCCGCGTGTCCGCCCTCGTCCGCGGCCGCTCCGACCCGACGAAACGCGACTGGCTGGACTACGCGCCCGGCCCAGTTCGACCCCAGCCTTGTGGCGGGAGTGCGGAGTTTCGTTGGGATCCTCGTGGTCTTCTTCCCGATTCCTTTCTACTTTGCGCTCGGGGATCAACAGGTGGGTGCTCGCCCTTCGTCGTTCAACTCAACGCTTGCTCGCAGGGCTCCACGTGGGTGGTGCAGGCGCGAGCGATGGACGGCCGCGTCGGGCCGATCACCGTTCCTTCCGGGTTCGTTCAAACAACCAATCAATCGGTTGATAGCACTGGTCGTTTGTAGATCAAATGAACATCTTCAACTCGTTGACGGTTCTGCTCACGATCCTCCTGTTCGAGGCGTGGGTGTACCCAGCGATTAATCGCGCCTTCACGTTGACCCCGTTGCGCAAGATCGCCATCGGCGGCATCCTCACCGGCGTCGCGTTCGTCATGAGCGGCGTGCTCCAGGCAAGCTGGAGGAGAGATGGGAGAAATTCAAGCGACTTGTTTGCAGCTCCAAATCAACCAAACGCTGGAGCCGCTGCCCGGCGACGGCTACTCGTACCTCCAGCTGATGGGCGCCAACTCCACCGAGTTGTTCGGCGGCGGCATCAACCTGAAGAGCGGTCGAAACGTCCTCCCCGCCGGACCACTCGACTTGACAACGGCGAACGGGCAACACTTCAACGTTTCGCTGGACTCGGGCAGCGGCTACGCGATGGCCGTCTACCAGCGGGGCGACAAGTGAGCTTTCAATTGGAGTCGTCTAATGATTCGCTTTTTCGAAGGGTTGCGTTGAGCACGTTCCCGTACAAATGCCAGAAGCCGCCGAACGGCAAGACCCGCATTGTTCGTTCTCTCTTCCTTCAAATCACTGGTCACCCAATCCTTCAGTACTTCTCGGTAGACCCCGAATCGCCGCTGCGTGGGCGAGCAGCTCCTCCTGCTCGGATTCGAGCGGCAGCGTCGTCGCGCACGCGAAAATCGAGCCGGGCGCCGTCGTCGAAATTCAGCCCGCTTTCTTCGGCACTCCGGAGTACACGATCGCCTACGGAAAGGACTGCAGGGACGGTGGTTCCTGCACGTATCAACGGCAAGCCACCAATCGATTGGAGCACTCGTTAAACGAATGATTCTAGTCCGTTCCACGCGGAGATGGGCGCCAGCCACATCATCGAGCTACGCGAAGAGAGCGGCCAGCCCGCCGAAGCGGACGCGGTGACGGTCGTGCGGCCGAATCGCATCAAAATCTACTGGCAGATCCCCCAAATCTACGTGATCGCCGTCGGTGAGGTGCTCGTCTCCGTTACGGGCCTCGAGTTTGCCTACTCGCAGTCCGCCCCGTCGATGAAGAGCGTTCTGCAGGTAGGTTCTCTTCCGCTTTCTACTCGAATCAATGGTCGTTTAGGCCGTGTGGCACCTGTGCAACTTTCTCGGCAACGTGATCGACATGGGAATCTCCGGTTCGCACATCGTCACCGATCCCGCCATGGAGCTCTTCATTTACGCCGGTTCGTCCACTCAACCCTTGGGTTATACAACGCGAGATTGAAGGCTCTGATGTTCGCCGTGATGGCCGTCTTCGTCGTGCTTGCCATTCGGTACAAGTACGTCGATCCCGAAGGAGTTCGAGACCTCCGACTTTCAACCGTCGCTCCAATCGGAGAGGAGGCGGACGAGAAACTCCGCCCGTCCACCATTCCGATCACCGCGTTTGCTCGACAATCCGAAGAGGCCGGCGGCGGGAAGGAGCGAGTGGATTGAACGAAGAAAGGAACCGGTGAATTCCGCGCGTGCAGTGCACGTCTGCCCTTTAATCTCCCCTACCAACACTCCTGATGCCTTAATAATCCGACTGTTTGTAATAAACCTTTGTACATTCTGCAATAAACACAAACAAATCAACAACTGGGCAACAATCAGTGATGGAATGGAGGGAGGGAGAGATCAATTGCGAGCGGCTTTCCGCTTGACCGCCTTCTTCTTCGGCGGGGGCTTCCGCGAGGTCGGCGGCTCCTCGTCTTCGAGCAGGCCGAAGGCCGACGAAGCGGCCGGCTTCCACGCGCGCGACCGCAAGAAGCCGCCCTCCAGCAGCCGCGAGTTCTTCGGACGGACGTGATCCAAACGGCCGATGTGGGCGGCGATCATCTCGCGGACCTGAAGCGACGAAATCGACGCAAAGAATCGAAGTGGGACGAACCTCGTCGCAATCCGGCCGCACCGCGTAGCCGGGCGTCGCAAACAAGGCAGTGCCGCGTGTTCCGATCGGCCTCCTTCGTGCGCCAAATGGTCGCCTCGTCGGTGCGGAGGAAATCCTTGAGGTCGGGCTCCCGCTCGCCGTCGGCGATCGTGTGCATCCGATGCGTGATGGCCGCCACGTGGAAGCGGGTGTTGAAGCCTGAAGGAAATGAACGAAAAGAAGAGGGGGGAAGCTTACCGGCGAGCGGGAAGTGCCCCAGCTGGACGTAGAGGCGGCAGAGGGCCAGCGGGCACCAGCGAGCTTCCGGTCGTTCCTCCCTCGCCCCGCCCCACGCTTCGTCCACTCATGCTCCCCGACCTCCATCGGAGTTTCCGGCTGCACGGGATCGACGCTCGAGTCGGGCGTCAGCAGTTGGGAGGCGGGCGAGTTGACCAGCAGCTTCCCGACGGCCGTTTGCGGGCTGCACGGGGGCCCCTCGCCGACGTTCGCGGAGGACGGCGTGGAGGACGCGGAGCTTCCCGCCTCGTCGAACTCCGCCCGCTCCGCCGCCTCCCAGCGCATGCTTCGCGGCGGTTCGGGCAGCGGCTCGGGAAGCGGCTCGCCCTCCAGAATCGCTTCGTATTCTTCTTGCGGAGCTAAACAACGAGCAAACGATAGTGTATCAAAGAGGATAATTGAAGGGGAACTCACATCTGCCAGGAACGGGAACGTCCCGCCACACCGGTTTGTCCATGAAATTCATCGCTGCGGTCTTTGCGAAATCCCACGAGCTCTCGAGCGAACAAACCGCCGGCTTGTCGGCGGTCAACCGTCAACCGACGAGCGAGCGAAAGCCAAGCGTTGGGCACTCCGCGCACACACGCCCCGAGCCGAGCGAAATGCCCGCACCGCTCGCCGATTTCCGCTTTTCGCCCACCGGCGTGCGAGTTTATTGGACTTCAACCCCGCGCGACCTGCCCGCCGAAATCATTGGCGTCGAGGAGATCCCGCTCGCCGCCATGAGCCAAGCGGCCGCCGAGCGAAACGCCGCGCCCGCGTCGCCCGATCCGGCCGGCGGCGGGGCGGACGTCAGCGAAAGTGAGTTCTTTTCGCTTGGATTCATTGACCGATTGAATCGACGGATTGCAGGCATCATGAACGTGATACGACCGTCGGTTCGTTCCTCTCCGCATCCACCTGCATTCTTCCCGTCGTTTAGATCGAAAAGCTGAACGATCAGGTGAAGCAAACGCGCAAGGGGCAAATCGCGTTGGCCGAGGACATCGACCGGCCTTTCCGAATGTTCGCTCCACGTCCCCTTTGGCCTTCAATCCTTCGCTTTCGTTTAGACCTGAAAGGAATCAGCGACAACCAGCAGATGCCCTTCGATTTGGACAAATTTGTGCGCAAACTGGAGGACAGCCAGCGGAGGCAAGCGGCTTCTCTTCTGTTCATTCAATCCTTTGTTTGTTCTGTCCATTGCAGAATCACGTCCGTTGCCACTCGACTCCAGTCGATCCACGACCGGATGGGCCAACTGCAACGGAACATCACTCGTGAGCCCCCCAATCTTCTTTGAGTTCACTCGTTCGTTTGATTTGTTGCAGGAGAAACCTTCCGCCAAAAGCAGCAACAGCCGCGAGATGCCGCCGAAGAAGCGAGTTCGTGAGCTTCCCGCGGATTTGTGCCACTTTCCCCCGCAATCCCTGCTCTCTTCCGCCACTTCCACTTAGCTCAAGTAACTTCCGAATTGTAAAGAGTTTCTGTAGACTTTGATTCCAATTCTTCCCTTCCTTTCCTCGAAATCCTTCCGCTCGCTCGTGTACAGGACGTCCTCTCCGCCCTCCGATGCCCCCTAGTGGGTTTACTCCAGTCACCAGCCGAATGTGCGAAACTCAATCGTTTGTGTCAAAATAAACCGGGAATCTCCGCTCCTCATCGCAGCTTGAACGTGCGGGACGCCTTTTTCTTCAACGGTTTCGGCTTCGTCCACTGCTCGTCGAACTGCTTCCAGTAGATGGAGGTCTCCTTCTGCCGGTCCTTCTCCAGGTCGTAGCCGACGTGCGAGTGGGAGTGCGGGCGGACTTTCGCCTCCGCTCGCGCCAAAATCCCGCAGCAGCCGGCGCACCACGTGTGCACGTCCGCGCGGAACATTTTCCGCAATGCGTCGTATTTGTAGATCACGTACACGACAAAGTACTGTAAATGGTTGATTGAGTAGTCTAATGCACGATAACGCTTAAAATTCCGTAGCCAATGGGGAATCAGGTAGAGGAATTGGTAGACGAGCTGGACGTTCGTGCCCGTGCTGGCCCCTTCGGCGAACTGGAAGTAGATGTACGGAAGCGAGAGGGCTCTAAAGATTCCAATAAATGTTAGGGAATGGTGGGTGGAACGAACGCCAGCAAATTCAACGAGCCCAAGCCGATGAAGGCGGGCACGAGGAAGCGGAGAGTGCGCACGTTCTCCGAGTACTAAAGACGCGAACATGAGAGCTCTTCTTCTTTGTGTTGCCTACCTGGTAGCGAGCACTCAAATTCGTGCTCAAATGCACGCTCTTCATGAGGACGTTGTGGCGGTACAAAAAAACGAGGATCTGGAAGCAAGCGATGGTGATTCGAGGGGTGAAGCGGAGGTCTTACGATTGCCGAAATGCAGAAGATGACTCCAATGAGGATCCTAAACACGATAACTGGTTGCCCTCAGCTCCCCACACTCAACGAACCAAATGAGCGGGAAGAAGGTGGGGTGCAGGTGAATGAATTGGCAGCTGAAGTTCGACTCGTTCACCACGAACAGGCCCGTCCACAAGTCGTAAAACATCAAGCAGATGGCCAGCCCAAAGCAGAAGACGTGCTGCAATGCAAGCGGAGGATTGCCACTCGACCATCGAGCAGCTCGATGCTCACCGTTCCCACCACGATCCACAGGCCGACGTTCGCCGTTCGATCCGAATAGGTTTTGATCATGAGCGTGGCGCAGAAACGTTCGGCCGCCACCCACAGCGGGCTGAAAGAACGGGAAGGAATGAGTGGTGTATTCGCCTGTTACGGTTCCTTCAGTTAGCAAGTTGTGGTTCTTCTGGCATGACCGCTGGTCTTTACAGCAATTCCCCAGGTTGAAACCATCTGTTAAGAACCGCGCCTCGATAAAGCAATACAGCGGGCACGAAACCCCCGTTCCCGTCAACGAACGCACCAGAAAGCGGAGATGAAGATGCCCGCATCGTGTAGGAGTTTGAAGAACAAACACAACAGGTTGGTCACGAGGAGCGGCTTCTCGTCGAACGCGTCGTTAATCAAGTCGCCTGAACCCCCGTTCATTCACGCGCTCCTTTCGTTTGAACTCACCGATCCGTCCAAACGCAACAAAGAAGTATTGGGTGACTTTTACGCACTAAACGGTCGATCACTTCAGTTTTCTTTTACTTATGCGTCCGCTAACCAAAATAATGCGGAGATTGGCGTGAATGAGCGTGATGTTCCGCAACCTCCACACAAAGTAGGTGCCTAAAGCAAAGGGATAAGCGTAAGTAGATAGATAGCAATCTTTTTCCGCTTACCGAGGACAAAATGGGCGAAATAGCCAACAAACTCCAGGATCACGAGCAACGTGGCGGTCAGTTGCTGATTGGGGCTGAGGTCGTCGGTGCGGAAGAAGTGCATGATTGCTGCAACAAGCAGAGCTTCAAGTGAAGGAGGGAAGAGGCTTGAGTTGTTTAAATGCGAAGATCTCGAAGGAGAAAACAGAAGGATTCCGATTGACGCAAGCCGCCCGCCGCCCTCCCCCCGATCCGCCCATTCAAACGGCGATTACCCGGCCAAATCGGATGTCCATCGAGTGGCCGCCATTCATCGCGCGCCGTCTTCGGCAAATCCTCCATTTCCTGTGCGTCGTGAAGGCGATTGAAAGGAGCTGAAGGGCGGCGGCTATTGAATCGAAGCGGGCAAGCAGGAAGCGGCGAAGACGTCCGCAACGAGCGAGCGGAGTTGAGCGAACGCAGGGCAGATCCGTCGGTCGGCCGTGTGAGTAACGAGAAGCCGCTGCCCTTCCCACCGCCCTCTCGCTTACGTTTGTTCATTCATTTGACAGTAATCCGTGGGTTGTTCGCAAACGAGCCGAGTAGGTGGACGGCTGTTTGACGCACTTCCTCCCCCCCCCCGGCTGACCGCCCGCTCTTCGTGTTCTGCCCTCCGGATTAACACACACGGAGTGAACACTTTGTAATGAACACTTCTTCCCGAGTTCCTGCTTGATTAATGACCGACTAACCAGACAGACACGAGTAATCCACTACCTAGTTCCTTCTTACTGCTCGGCATCTTTGCGTGTTGGTCCCACTGCCCGTTCACTCAACTGCGCCTCAACCTTCCGTTTGTCCTTCCGTTCCCCGTTTGTGAGGTCACGAGGACGTCAGCAGATTACCCACTCGTTCATTCGGCCGCTCCTTGTGACCAAAAGGGCGTTTACGGCAACAAAATGGCGGGATTACCGTCCGCCGCGTCCACAGTGTGGACTTCCGAACACAACTCGTTCCTCAAATTCGGTGCAACGAGAAGGGATAAAAGGATTAATTTAATGAAAAATAGACGGACAGAACGGAGGAATCAAGGCGGAATCGATGGACAGATGGGCACTCCACGAATCGAAGAAGACCGTCCGTTCGATTCGGCCGCTCGCCGCCTCACTTCGGGTGTCCGCCGCCGCACGGCGGAGCCTTGACTGAAACAAACCGACAGATTGGAGTGGAAAGAAGCGGACGAACCCTGGGATTGTCCCGAGTACTCGGCCGGCTTCTTCGCGTCGATGCGGAGCGCGTGGATGCCGCCGTCCTTCAGCTCGTGCTCCAGCACTTTGTTCACCATCCGTTGGCGCTGCAACTCAAGATGAAAGGAAGGAATGACGGAAAAACGGACCTGCAAGTGGCTGCAGCCATCGAACTTGTCCGAGACCACCTGCAAAGACCGCTTCTTTTGATGGATGGAGTGAGTGTAACCAGGTACCTGCACGCGGAAGTGAGCCTCCGTTCCTGAACCAAAGAAATCGAATAAAAAAAGATGAAAGAAGGGCGAACCGGTGGGCACGTTGTGAAGGCGCGACTCGCACTCCACCTCGAGGTGGAATTGGCTGCAAATCGAAAAGGATGAGAGGAAAAGGTACGGCGGGAGAGGCGTACCTGGAAGTAGTCCTCGAGTTTCTGGCGAATCACGCTGAAATCCCCCGAATCAAGCGATTATTCAGCGAAGAGAAGGACGAACCGGGTCAAGTGCCCGTCCTCCGAGTGGCTGCTGGACATTCTGCGGACGACGCTCGTTCCGATGCTTCTCAACATAAAGAGGCGACCTCGCACGGCTTTCGGTTCAGTTCATTCGAATCCCACTTCTTTCTTCGCACAAAGCTGGGGCGAAAACAAGCGGAAAACCGGCGGAAGGCGGCGGAGCTCACGGGGCGGAATGCCAGAGTGGCAAACGCCGCGGAATTTCGTTGCGGAACGTCCCGCAAGGCGTTGGGAGCGGAGGAGGAGTGACTGTTCGTTTGGTGAAGGGTGTGAAGTTATGAGACTAGCAGATAAAGCTGTTGAGCAGCTTTCCGAGTGTCGGTAGTTTAATCGTTTGTTTGTCTTCTTGCTGAGTCAAGTGCAAACCACCCGGCAACCACTCAACAAATCCCTCCTGCATCTTAGATTGAGCCAATTAGCACGGGTGTTTATGCTTTATACTTCCAAATAGCAACAAACGGCTACCCCAAGAACATCTCCGCGTTGCCGACCGACGAGTCCTCGAGCGGCAGGCTGGACTTCACGTGGTACACGATCTTCTCCGTCTTGCCGGGCTGCTTCTGCTTTGGCTCCGGCTGCTTCGGTTGCATGTACGGCTGATTCCACGCGTCCGTGAGGGTTTTGAAGTAGAAATCGGAGACCATCTTCGGATCCGAACGGAACGGATTGATCGACTGGGCGGCGTTCAGCGGCAGGTGGAACAACTTGCGGAGGTGGCGCCGCAGCCGCACGTTGATCGGCCGGAACTTCAGGAAAAAGTAGCCGATGAAATAGAGGCCGTACAGATCGGCGAGCATGTACAGCAACTACCGCATGATTAGATTATAATATCTGGAGAGAACTCACTTGAAAGGCGACCTGCACCTGTCGGCGGTGTTGCTTGTGGTCCAACCGAAGGAGGGCAACAAAAGCGTAGATGCTGATGCCCACTCCAATCACGACCATTACGCCGTAGCCCAAAATGGTGGGCAGGAGGACCTTCAAAGTGGCGATCGTTTCGTTGTATTGATAGCGAATGGTCAACGACGAGTTGATGTGCTTCTTGTGCATCAGCAGAGTTGAAGCGATAGAGCAGGGCGAGCAACTGAATGAAAGTAGAACAAACGGAACTTCTGTCGGGGAACTCACGATGGTGCCACCAATAAACGAAAGCATCCCGAAACACCAGCAAAGCGGAAGGGCGAGTGGGTGCAGGACGTCGTTTTGGCACGAGCCCCGCGTCGTGCCGAAAGTCGAACGTTTTCCCGCGAATCCACGTCGTAGAGGCAGAGTGGAGAGTGAGTAGACGATACCGACGCCAATCTGCAAACCTTCCGTCTAACCACTCGACCAGCCGGCCGCTTACCGTCGCTGCCAACATCAAGTAACTCAAGCGACCACCTTTGTACGAGTAGTTTTGCTTCCGAGTGGTCGCGAGCAGTCGTTCGATTCCCATGAGCAGAATCGAAGTGCATGACGTGATTTGGGCCGAGTCGATCACCAGTTTGAAGAAAACGCAAAACAGATTCGTCAAGAGAACGGACTTGTGCGCGAAGAAGTGGGCGTTGAGTTCGCTCCCGATCCGCCCGAATGCTATGAACGAGTACTGGGTGGCCATCGTGATCTAAAGTGAGTGAAGAAGAGGAATAAACGGTAGACTTAAAAAGTGGGGACTTACGATCAAAGTCTTCAAATTGGGATGAATGAGAGATGTGGAGTAGATGCCGTAAGCAAAGTAGACGTTGATCAACGCGTGCACGATGTTGAAGACGTATTGGATCACAGTGAGCGTGACGATCCCGTCCTCCTGCATGCTGCCCGGCATTTCGTTCGTTGCGTCCATCGTGACTTCGACCGAGTTCAAACTCGCCCAGCTTCGTTTTATACTGGTTGCTTTCGACCTCCTTCGCTTATTGGATCCCGGAGACAATCGGGATAATTAGCGGACGGCTGCAGGCCAACAGGCGACTAATTACGAGCTTCTTTTGAGCTGCCGAGTGCGTCAATAAGCGGCCGCTTTCACTCGGCCGGCGATTTGGCGTTTGGAATGCGTGGGCTCGTCCACCGCCCGCTCGCCGTCTGTACGGTAGAGTACGCGGCAATTAAACGTGATTGAAACGACGAAAAGAAGCCGAGACCCGTAAACCAGTTTCGATTCCAATCCGTTTGTACTTTGAATTTCAATCAAAAGCGCAACATCGAAGGCTGTGAACGCGTGCCTGAGCAGATGTTTTGCGGACGTAACGTCTGAAAATCGATGGAGAAAAGAAACGGTGGGATTCCACAAACAAAAGACGAATTCCACTTACAACTCCCAACACACGGCAACCGAATACACCTCTCTTCTCGCGTGTAACTAATTTCAAATCTTTATTTGTCCTTTGCACATTGGAGTTGCCGTTTGACCTTACTTCTGCATTCCTTGACGTCGGCTAACCCAATTGTTTGCTTCTCCACCAAACAAACGTGCAAAAAGCGGCCTTTCGGCGCGCATCGTCGATCATCGAATTTCCGGCCGTCTTCTCCGCAGGTCGGTGGGAACGGCGGAAACAAAAAGCAGGGCGGAAGATGTGCGGGAGACAAACAGGCGGCCGGGAAGGCGGAAGGCGGCACGGCGGGAATGATGTCCGTTTTCGCCGCTCCCGCCCGCTTCTTCTTTGTTGTCCGCCGACCGGCTGGCCGAGCGGCCCGCTTGTTGCGTGCGGAAACGTCGGTCGAGATTCCCGGCCGGCCAGCCGACCCCAGTCAGCGATGTCACGCCAACTCTCAACCCGAACAAGGCCAGCTTCACTTCTTTTTCCTCCGAGTAATCCGCTCGGCAGACGAACGAACGTCCGCGTTATCCTGCCGAACGTCCGGCGGTTTGGATCGGTAGACGGACGGACGGCCGAGGAGTTCGAGTGGCCACTTGAACGCGCTTCCGGCCAACCGCTCTTGTTTGCTCGTTCTTTATTTTTGAACGGTGAACGCCGTGGAACCTGCTGCGAGTAGAATGTTTCAAGTGCGTCATTGCTCTTCGTTCTCCACGGCCCCGCATTTGAGTTCAAGAAAAGTGAGGGGATTAAAAGCAAGCAGCCGCTTCCTTGCGGTTTCATTTTGATTGCTGGACTTTCCCTTCTCCTTCATGAATAATTCTTTCTGGCAACATTGGCGTTCCTTTCCGGTTGTGGCACAGCCGTTCTTCACAACCTGCCTTCTAAAAATTACACACCGCAAGGACGTTTTGCAAAGCTGCAGCCGTTTTGTTGTTCTTGCGCGCGATTTCGCAAAAGCGTTCCGCTCGTCTTCGCTGTTGACTTTGCACTTTGAACCCCGCGGAAGTGATGCGGCGAGCAGGCGGGTGGGCGGGCGGGCGGCCCTGATCGACGACGCTCGCCCGTCGCTTCGTCGATGACCAGCGATCGTCGGGCGAGAGAAGCGGGTGGACGGGAGGCGGCGAGAAAGAAGCGGCCGAGCCTGGCGGGCGTTCCCCGAGTAGAAATTTCCCGCAGCTGCTGGAAAAGAAGCACTTCATGGTCGATAGGCAGCTTTTGCTTCGAGCTTCAATTCAATTCGCTTTGTTTTACCCGTTCCACCAAATGGTTCTTGTACCTTCCTTGTTACCTCCGCTCCACGTGCCCAAAGGACGTCACGCGCAACGTTTCTTTTGGGGAGGAGCGAATTACACCGACAGGGGCGAAGAACGGGCGTGATCGCTTCAACTCGCGGGAAGCAACCAAAGATTACGCGCGCCCGTTTCCAATTGCTTCCGCCTTCTCATCCGCGGGATCTCTCTTTTTATCTCTCGTATCAAACTGGGCGGAGATTCGAGAGATCGACGGGCGCGCGCGAAAAGAAGTGAGCAAAGAACACACTCGCCCGCCCGCTGTGTTCATTTTGTGATCAACCCCGCGTTAATTGGATCGCTGATCAACGATTGTGCTCCCGTTCCCGTTCGATTCGCTCCCGGTTGTTCGTTCACTTGTTCTGTTCACGTTCGATCTTTCTGTTGACTCGAACGTTCCTTCTTCACACCCACCCACTCGCTCCTCATCGCCAATGATTGGGTTGTCTGACCGACCGAAGCGAACAGCGAGCGGCGCGTCATTCGGAGCGGAAGAAAGACGGCGGCGGGCCGACGGGAAGAAGTGCCCGAGCGTCTGGTGGGAATTGCGGACGACCGGCCGGCCGGCCGACGTCGGGCGTCGTTTCAGTTTCTCCAAATCGCCCAAACAAACTCCCACGACCGTTTTGTCGTTTCCGCCTTCCATCCGCCGTCTCCTCTTTGCCTCCCTTCCTTCTATTGCCTGCTTTTGCGGACTTTCTACCGTTTAATTGCGGACTTTGATTTTCCCATTTCCGAGTTTCTCTCTTCACTTGTTCTTTCTTCCATTCGGTGTTCCGTTTCTCGCTCGCAGTCATCGGTGCGGAAATCGGAAGCGAAATCTCCGCCATTTTGCCGCCTCGCCGTCGCGTCCAACGGACAATCGGCGGCCGCCACATCCCGCTCGGCCGGTTTCTCTTTTGGTTTCTTCCGCCCCGGCTTTTGTTCGAACGTTCGCCGCCGCACGCGGATTGTTTATTGGTTTTTCGGGCGGCCACGGCGAACTCGCGGAGGTCATTTCGGGCGGTTCGGTTTGAAGGAAGCCGCTTCTCTATTGCGGTGAGCGAGCAAGCAGGCCTTTCGGTACACGAATGGAGGTGGAAAGAAGGAAACAAATTCCATCTGTCGAACATCGTGAGAAGAAGAGAATCGCTGATGAGCGCCTTATTGCGAGGGCAAAACGTCACCAGGCATTGAACGCCTTCTCATCTTTTCCTTTCCGGCGGCCCGACCCCATCGCGCTCATTCCCCGCATCTTCGCCCGCTCACTTCCACCCATTTGTTACACGCGCGTGCGGGCGGCCGTTTCTTGTACGTCCTCTCTGCTCCTTCGAGCTTCCTCGTTTGCCTTTGATCGCCTTTCCGTTCGTTGCAGCCTCCAAACTGCCGCCCGAAAACACGCACGAAACGACGGCCGCCCAACCGAAGGCGAGCGCGCAGATGAAGCCGTCGGGATCCGCCGCCTCCGCGCAGCCCGACCTGGCGGAGGCGCCGCCCGCCGCGACCCCGAAGGCGGCGAGCCCGCGGACGAGGCGGCGGAGCAAAACGCCCCCATCGACGGGGCCGATCGTCGTCCACTTCGTCGTTCATTGGTGAGTTCTCCCGTTGATCATCCGCTTGATCCCTCGGCCCGTTCAGTCGCACCGTTCGCTCTCACGAGCTCGTCTTCCTCACGGGCAGCAACCCGCGGCTGGGCAGCTGGCGCCCCGACCAGGCGGTGGAGCTGGTGCAGGATCGGCAGAATGAGTACGTTTTCCCCTTCCTTCCCCTTACTCCTTTGGTTGAAGGAACCTGTGGCGAACGAAACTGGAGCTTTGCGGCGAGGAGACGCGCGATCTGCTCAAATTCCGCTACTTCATCGGCCACTACCTGCAGGCGGGCGGCGAGCACCCGAAGCAGCGCGTGATCAGCCGCTGGGAGTCGCAACGGGGTGCCCGCACGATCCTCCCGTCCGTCGAGGCGCACCACGGCGAGTGTCCGCGCCCAAACACATCGACGAGTTCGGAATCTACGGTTCGTTCTTCTCGGCCTCGTCCTTCTGATCTTTTGCGGGCGTTCAGGCGGCAAAGAAATCCTCTCGGACGGCTGGTTGAATCACAAGAACCAAAGCGAGATCCTCCTCCGGCTGTACGGCGACGCCCTCAAGTTCTACAAGCCGCGACACGCGAAGAAGACGTACTACCTGAAGGTCACCGCGTTCGACTTGCGCCACAAAGAAGTGAGTTCTTTGCCGCTGGGGCGAGCGGCCGGCTTCTAGGAGCACACGCCCTACGAAATCGTGCCCAAAAGGCCGCAATTTGTGGCGCCTTTCGTCTTTGTACATCACTTCCGTAAGGAATCGATGTCGTGGTGACTGTCGTTGTGGGGAGGGAAGGTGCAAAATGGTGTACGGAAAGCTAGTCGTTGTTCTCGACTCTCTGGTCGCTTTTGTGCCCTCTGTTGGGTTGTGCGGGAGGTCGTTGCAGTTTCAGACTTTCGACTTTTTTTCGTTCACTGGGGACAAAAAGTTCGATCGGATGCTCGTCCTTGTTCTTAACCTCCAATCAATTCGCATCGCTACTAATTTCTTCGCTCTAGGTCGGAACGGACGACGAGGTGGAGGACGGGGAAGTGCACTCGCCGTTGCCCTCGCTGCCCAGCTTCTCGCCCACCGACTTGGCGGTCTCCTCCACCCACCCACTTCCTCTTCTGAATCCTTGCTCGCTTGCAGGTTCCTCTCGCCACGATGACCCGCAATTCCGCGTGCAGAAGGCGCAGGGCGAGCTGTTCCGCAACGGGGACGACTACTTCGTCTTCCGCACCCAGTCGGTGGCCGTCGAGTTCCTCGCCTTCCGCGTCGAGTTCTTCGCGGAGAAGCGGAAGCCGGGCACCCTTTCGTCGGACACCTCCTCCTCCTCCGAGACGTCGGTGCGCGAAACGAAGAAGAGCGCCGCCCGGTCGGCCGAACTCATCAGTGCGCGCGCGGTCGACCCGCCCGCCTCCGCTTCGACCTCGGCTTCGGCTGCTCCCGTTCCAGCACCCCGCTCCTGCTCCCGCTACTGATCTCTCCTGCCCGCCGTGCGCTTCGACATCACGCCCACCGGCAGCCCGAGCTCGTCGGCCTCGTCGATCCGCAGCGATGCCGGGACTCCCAGCGAACTCGCGACGCCGCCCTAGCCCCGGCCACTCCGCCCGCCACTCCGCTGCTGCCGGTCGTGCCGAGCGTGAGCCTCGTGCCCGACGTGCCCGAAAGTCGAGTTGGAGCGAGTCGCGTTGGCCTGTTCGTTCCTCTTTGCCTTTCCTCCAGCCTCATTCGGCCCTTGCAGACTGCATGCCCACAGCGATGCTGGACACGTACGGGCAGCTAATCGTCCCGATCCTCGCCAAAACTCAGCTACCGATCGGGCAGCTCACCATCGACTATCTTTTTGTGCGCGCTCTCGCTCAGGACCCCGCCCCTTCGTTGACCATGGAGACGTCCTTCTGTCAGTACTGGTGAGCACTCCCCAACGATCATTCCCTCTTCAATCATGGTTGCAGGAAGAAGCGGAGGACGATCGAGGTCGGACATCGGGGCTTCGGCAATTCGTACACCAAGTGAGCATCCCTCCATCTTTCGTTGTCCTAATCGCCTTGCTTGAGGTTCTCGTCGGTGCGCGAAAACACGATCCACAGCCTGAACCACGCGTTCAAGAAGGGCGCCGATTTCGTCGAGTTTGACGTTCAGTTGACCAAGGACAAGGTTCGTCCCCTCCCCTTCCTTTTCTTCATCGTTAGTTTCGTTAGACGGTGGTGATCTTCCACGACTTCCACGTGCTCGTCTCGGTGGCCAAACGGCACCCGACCAATCATTTGGATTTGAACCACGCCGAAACGACGCCCACCGGCGGGCAGTTCGGGACCGCAGCGGCACGGCAACCAGCCGAAACACCCGCCCATCAACGCGGAGTTCCACGAGATGGCCGTCAAGGACCTGAAGCTGAAGCAGCTCCAGCTGCTCCACGTCGATCACTACCAGGCGCTCGACCATCAGGACAAGCTGCCCGTGACGGGCGCCGCCGAGGAGTCGCCCGAACTGCGGCCTTTCCCCACGCTCGTCGAAGCGCTCAAGTACGTGGACAAGGACGCCGGTTCGTTTCTTCCTCCGCTTGTTCGTCCGTTAAGCCTCGACCTCTAGGCTTCAACATCGAAGTGAAATTCCCGATGATGATGAAAGACGGAGTGCACGAGTGCGCCAACTTCTTCGAGCGGAACGAGTACGTGGACATCATCCTGCGGGCGGTCATTGAGAACGCGGGCACGCGGCGGATCGTCTTCTCGTCCTTCGAGCCGGACATTTGTTGCATGTGAGTTGAACTCCGCAAGGTTCCCGAGTTGATGTTGGTTCAGGATCACGCGGAAGCAAAACCTGTTCCCCGTCCTCTTCCTCTGCGTTGGCGCCACCACTCGCTACGTGCCGTTCCTCGACAAGGTTCGTCCACTCCTTCATCCTTTCATCCGTTTGATCGCGTGGTTGCAGCGCTCCTCCACCTCGATCACGGCCGTGAACTTTGCCGTCTCCACCAAGCTGCTGGGCGTCAACTTCCACAGCGAGGAGCTGCTGCGGGACAAGCGGCCGATTCAGCGCGCCAATCACTTCGGCCTTGGTGTCCTTCGTTTGGGGTTCGTTCCAGCGATCACTCCCCTCAATCCTCTGCTTGTTGAAGGCGACGACCTGGACAACACGAAGAACATCGACTACTTCCGCAAGGAGCTGCACGTGGACGGGCTCATCTACGACAAGTGGGTTCTCCTCGACTCACTGCCCACTCACTCAATCGTACTTCGTTCAGAATCGGGGAGATCGAGAAGCGGCAGAACTGTTTCGTGCTGGAGCGCGAACTCCGCACGATGCTCTTCAGTCGAAATGGGAACTCGCCGTCGCCCTCTCGCCGCTCCTCGCTGGACGACGCCTCCGGCTCCTCGTTGGCGCCCGTCGCCCGCCCTCGGCTTCCCGCCCACCGCGACGCTCCCGCCCGAACAGGTGGGTTCGACGGACGCCCTCCTGCTGGCCGACATCCAGCTGAAGCTGCCCGTGCCCTCGCTGAACACCTCGAACTCGGCCGCCGTCCTCCAGCCGACCCAAAGTCCCGACTCGCCCTCCTCGAGCAGCAGTTCGTTGCGCGACTGAGCGCTCGGACTTGTTTGTCTGATAAATAATCTCCATTCTCCTCTTCCTTCGGATTCTCTTCTAATTCTCTTTGTTCTGCTCGTTCTTCCCGTTTCTTTGTAGCAGTACCTACTTCTTCTTCTGCCTACGGACAGCTTTGTACTTCCTTTTTTATGCCGGTAGAATCGTGTGTTCGAGCGAAACGCGGTAATTTAAACGCTCTTCCATTCACTTCAAACGGTTTATTGCTGCGGGTAGTGAGCGGGCAACAGGAGGAGCTCGGTTATGAGATCAGCGGGCAAAGGAGATGGGCGAAGGAGCACAAACACCAATCGACAAGTAATTGAAAAGAAGGAACCAGTCGGTACCGACAAAGAGCTGCCCGCTTATTCAACTGCGATTGGTGGACTCGCCCGAGGAGTCGGGCACTTTGCCCACCGAGTTCTCGTACGTGACCGCAAAGTGGCCGTTTTCGAGCATTTGGCTCAGGCGGACCTTTTGGTCGATCCACGGGATTTCGCTGAACTCCGCCGGCTGGAAGGCCGCCAGCTGGCCGCCGCCCTTCAGCGCCGAAAACATCGCCATCACGTCGATGCCCCGACCGAAGACGTGCAGCGACGAGATGGCGGACGAGCCGCACATGTCCACCGTCAGAGTGGAGAGGATGAGGCCGACGAAAATGAACGCAATCCAGCCGGCGTAGTGGCTGGGCGGCTCCACGGCGAGGGCGGGATCCAGATCCCCGAATCCGATCGTTGTCTGCAACAAACGAGGGATGAATGAAAGGAAAGGGGTCGAACCATGGTGATCAAGCAGAAGTAGAAGGAGTCGAGGAAATTCCAGGATTCCTTGAAGAACGAACAGCCGAGCGCCGAGAGCGCCATGTACGCGAGCAGGAGGAACAAAACAAGCCCTTGGACCACGAGCCGGGCTCCGCCAGCACGTCGTCTTCGTCCTCGTCGTCATTTGAAGCGTTGCTCTTCGCGTCGGCCGCCTTTTGCTTCCGTTCGGCCGGCTCGTCCGCGCCACCGCCCTGCCGTCGGCGTTTGTACTTCGCTTCCGCTTTGGCGATCATGTCCGACAGGAACTTGGCCATGTCCGCGATTGTGATCAGCGTCAAGGGGATCCTGAAAGTGAGTTGGGTGAACGAAATGTGAGTGCTGAACAGGTGCGGAAAGAAGAGCGCGCGGATCAGGCGGAAAGGCGTCAGCTTTGAATGAACGCTAAAGAAAGCTGCTCTTCGATTCGGCATCGTACTGGCCAGTACGCCAGACTGATCGCCAGTAGCAATCCCCGCAACCCAAACTGCCGGTTTCAACGCCGCAATGGAAACGAACCCGAACGTTCCGTAGACGATGCAGAAAATGCGGCCGAGGCGCGAGATCGGCACAAGGTTTCCATAGCCTACGGACGGTCTAAACAGGGAGCATTAGGAAGGGAAGCAAGCGGAAGGAGCGTACGAGGATGGTGACCGAAAAGTAGAGGGCGGTCTGGAACGTCCACTTCATTTTGTGCGCCTTCTGGACGGCGTCGTGCGAGATGTCGGCCGCCTGGATGCCCTCGGCAAAGGCCTCCATCGCCGTTTGAATCATTCGATCAATTGCGGCCTCCATTTCTTCTTCCGTTCGATTGCGATCCGCTTCGTTCATTTCCGCGAAGCGGCCGACGTCCAAACTCATCAACGCGTTCTGCAACGACGCGCAATTCCGCCGGGGGATTCGGGCGGTTGACAGCGGGGACGGGAATTGTTTTCGGATGAGCGGCAGCGAAGATGAGTGATGGCTTCCGGCAGACGAACCTGAGCGGCGATGGCGTTCTTCGAGTAGCCGGACATGCGGCCCGTTTCGTGGCCCGACTCGGTCCAACTGAAGCAAATGGCGCCCACGATCGCGTACAAGACGGTCGTGCAAATGAGCAGCACGTGCGGCAACACCAGCCGCAGCCGGCTCACGAGCTTCGAGGTCATCGCGGGCGCCCCCACGAGGAGAACGTTGGCGCGACGTCGACGGCGCGGATCGCTCGTTTGCTGGTCGGCGGCCGACGGCAGCCCACGCACGACGGTCGCCTGAGTGGCGGCGTCGATGGCCGCCGCCGCGTTCGAGCGCGTCCATTGGGTTTTCAGCTGCAGGGCGCGCATCTCCGGTCGGCAATTCGATCTTTCCGAACGGAAGTTGCAGAGGAAATCCGCCGATCAGCAAGGAAGAGAGGAGCAGAAAGGAAGGATGCACAACGGAAGTCGCTCGACCACCACCGTTTCGCCCGACCGGCCACCTGCAGCGACTCAAAAGAAGACGAGCGGCCGGTCGGCGGAGAGCGGCGGCTCAAACGAACCGAAAAATGGCCGCCGACCGGCCGCTCGACCGCAAACGCCGTTGGGACTCGCCGCTCTGGTCGGCCGCCGGGTCAAACGTCGCCCGTCGTCGTTCTTTCGGGTCGAATGGAAACAAAACGTTCAATTATTCCCCGCATTTCGGGGCGGCGGAGCGGAAGATTCCCGCGAATTCACCGCAATGCTCCCGAAAGGTCGTCCCATTACTCCAGTTTATTGCACGAGTGAGTGAGTGAGTGAGTGGAAGAAAGGAGGAGGGGGTTCACGGCTTCTTTTTGTAAAACCGGCGGCTCTTCACTCCGTTGTACTCGATGTCCTGCAAGTAATGGAATGAGTGAAGAAGAAGGTTGAAGAACCTCACCATCACGAGCAATCCCTCCTCATTGATCGAATAGATGGCCGTCTCGTCCGGCTTCTTCTCGTCCAAATTCACGTGCGTTTCGGTGAGGACGTCCTTCTGCTCGTCGTAGTCGAAGGTGATCTAACGGAGGAGATTGGAAAGAAAGAAGGGAGAACGCACTCGATGCTGATTGTCGTCCACGTAGAGGCCGACGAACGGGACGCCCAGCTGCCAGCCGGTCCAGCGCGCGGATTTCGTGAGCGTAAACACGAAGCAGTTGTAAGTTCCGTTGGCGGCCCCCTTTTCGAACACTTTGGACACACTCGACGAGCGAATGAACGCCCGCATGATCCAGTTGTAGCCTAGAGGTCGAGGGCTTAACGGAAATGGGAAGAAGAAGAACCTTTTTCAGGTGAGGTACGCGTCGAAGTTCTCGCTCTCGCCCACGTCCCACGTGCCGAGGAACTTTTCCGGCAGCTCCTTTGCCCGGATGGACGAACAGAAGACGATGAGGAGGCAGAAGAAGGCCGTCGTCTTCATCTTTCGTGAACGAACGAAGGAAAGATCACTCGAATTCGCCCGCCCGCTAGCCGTTCGTCTCAAGCGGCGGGCGGCGAGCGGCGGCAGTCGGGGCGGTCGGCCGCGTGATTCACGGGCAATGACCAACCGGCCGCTTGCTTTCCGCCCCGCCCGAAAGGTCAATCCAATCGAATCGAATCGAATGACGTCCGGCCGAGTGCCGAGTGGGGCGAGCGGCCGCTCGAGAACAGCGAGCAGACTTTTGATTCACGAGCAGTGCGGCTCGTGCGGCCCACACGCACGAACGACGAGAACGAGGGCAATCAGGACCTTCTCTTTTATCCCTGGTTCAATCGATCACTTCACTCATTTACATCCAACAATCCAATCGATTGGATCACACCTCTTCACGTCTTCGTCTCGTCTTTGTTCCGCGAGAACCACCGCCGCCCGACGACGCCCTTGATTTCCACTCGCTGAACACAACGGAGGATTCAGAAGCAGCTAAAAGAAAGAGTGCTTGCCTGCACCAATTCGCCCTTCTCGTTGATCGTGTGCTCGCAGATGTCCGCCTCGTTCGGCAGGGCGGGATTCACGTGCTTCTCCACGAACACGTCCCGATCCTCCGCGTAGTCGAACGTGATCTCGTACTCCTTGTCGTCCACGTACGTCCGATTGGTCGCCTCGCCCGGCACCCACTTGTACCAGTAGACGTTCTTGAAGGTGGACAGAATGAACTGGAAGCAGACGGGTTGACTGGGGTAAGGGAGAAGGTTGGAGAGGACCAGCTTGGCGGCCAATGACAAAGGCAAAACGCGACAAGGAATAACGAATACAGCTCAATGGTTCATGCAAACGACTGCTGACCAAATCCATTGCCTTTGGTATTGGACTAGCACATGCTCGAGAAGCCAATTTGTACTTCACATACCCGCCGTCAACCTCGCAACCTCAAACGAAGAAACTTGCCGTGTCGTAGGCGCCCGTCTCGTTGGCGTTCCGCTGATACACGCGCGTCACCTTGGCGAGGTTCACCATCTTGCGTTGGAAAAGCGAGATGCCTTCAACAGAAAGGTAAGAAAACTGGATGCAAGAAGAAGAGGATGGCAGTCACCCCTGCGCCTTCATGTACTCGTCGATGTTCTCCGTTCGCTCCAGGTTCCACGATCCGAGAAACTTCTCGGGGATTTCCGTTCCATTCGTGGCGACTACAATCGGGAATAGAAGAAAGAGAAGAAAGAAAGCGTTCATTTCATTAGTGGACTAGGCAGCCTTCTTCCGACTACTCTTCGAATTCCAACACTCAATTCAATTGAAGAACGGGGTGGAACGCCTGGACGGACGGACGAACGAGCGAACCGAACGGCGGCCGGCCGTCCGCGTCGCCTGTTCAAACAAACAGGCGCCAAATCGCTCCACTTCGACGCACTCGGACGGCCAGAAGTGTTGATCTCTTCGCCCACTGGCCCAATGCTGTTCGCTGTGCGTTTGCTCGCTGCTCGTTGGTGACCGACCGTAAGGACTGTGGTCGTGGTCGGTTAAGCGAAGCGTTGCCTTTCCTTTGATTGCTTGAGAGAACAAGCGTCTTCTTTTGGCTTTCAATCCTTCTCTTGTACCGTCTCCGGCAGCCGTGTTCGCCCCGACTTCCAACTTGTGTACGCGTAAAGGCGAACCGTTTATTATTCATAACAAAACAAAAGGAAGAAAGGAGCTAATGATGGACGAGGGAGCGGCCGGGGTGGCGGACGTGACGATCGCGTCCCGCTTTGTCCAGTCGGTTGAATTGGCTGGAAGCACGTGGGTTGAACGACGAAGCCATCGATTGAACTCACCGCACGTCCACCTCGCCGATGTCCACGTGCCCGTTGCGCACGCCGAGCGCCCCGTCGACGGCGATCACCGAGTGGAGCGCGTGGTCGTCGAAGAAGGCCGCCGTCTCCACGTGCATCTGCGCTTTGAGGCGGAAGTTCCGCGAGTTCGCTTCGGGCACGAACCGCACGGAAATTTCGGCATTCGAGCGCACGTCCAACGTAGGCCGCCGATTAGCGGCAGGTCGCCGTTGAGGTTCGAGAGCGGCAGTTTGAACTACGCGGAAGGATCAACAGAAGGAAGTGAGCGGAAAGAAGCCTACGGTTTGTGCCTCCCACTGGAAGTCGGGGTACGCGACGCCCATCAAGCGGAATTTGTTCTTGCCGCCCGCTTGTTGTCGCTGCAATCGAACAGTCGGGAGTTGAACGACGAAAGTCAGGGGGACAAACCAGGGAAATCAACTCGACCTCGCGGTTCTTCGACCGGAAGCTCAGCTCGAAGTCGTGCGTTCGGGTGGTGTTCGCGCCGACCGGGCGCGCAGCGTGACGTCCAGCTGGCCGACGTTTTTGACTGAACCGAAACAAATAAATCGATTAATTCGAGAGGAGAGGAGTACTGGGGATCGTGTAGAAATCGACCTTCGAGTCGCCCTTGATCGCCTGGTTGTTGTACTCGCGCTGGAAGACCTTGAACGAGCGGAGTTGCTTCCAACCGTCCGTTCCCTGAACTCCAGATGAATTCACTTCAAATCTTCCGCTAATTACCGGCAGGTCCTTGGCCAAAAAGGCGCGCTCGGCGCTGTGGAAATACGCCCACTTCTCCGGCTTCTTCAACGCCTCCACTTCGGAGCGGAGCAGGAGGGTGCCGGCGAGCGGCTGCTTTGCGTAAATGCGGAAAAGGAATGTCCAGAGCTTGCAGCGACCTGCAGAAGGCAATCAATCAATCGATCTAAAGCTTAAACGAACCAGTTGTCCTGGACGGGCTCGAAGCAGGCGTCGTTGAAGACGTTTAGGAGTTTGCGGACGTCCTAAACCCATCTCTTTAGTTCATTCCCCGCATTCCGCACCCACTTTGGGCGTGAAGAAGGCGGGATCGCAGCGCGAGAGGACGTTCAGAACGAATTCGTGCTCTCCGACACCCGCACTGCAGACTTCTTGGAGTGCTCGTTTGCACACCCTAAAGCAATCTTTTTGCTCTTCATTTCTTACTCCGTTCGAACCGCTCGATTGGGAGCTGCTCCAAGGCGGCGTACGCGTGATGCCCGTCGCACGGACCGTCCAGATTGCAGGTTTCCAGTCGCTGGAGCAGTTTTCCCACGTCCTGTACACGAACAACTCAACGCCAACGGAAATCGAAGTGGAGAACTCACTTGATGCTCGTCGCTGTTGCACGCGTGGAGTTTCGTCGCCGACTCGTGGCATTTTCTGTTCAGGAGGGCGGCGAACGTCGAGACGGCGGCGTGCGTTTTGTCGTCGTTGAGGAATTTCTTCAAATCGCCTGTTTTTCCAACATTTAACGGCCGCAAGAAACCCACCTTGATCTCCAGCAAAGCGGCCGTTTTGTCCTCCAGCCGGTGGCCAAGCGCTCGCAAGTAGGCGGCAAACTCGGCGTCGTTCAGGTGTTTCCGCATGTACGCGAGGTCGATCTCCCCGACGGCGGCGAAGGCTTGCAGGTGTTCGTGTCTAAACATCTATCTATTTGATTCCTTTCTTTGCTTCTGGGAGCTCACTTCTGCTCGTCGGGCGTTCCCATCGAGGATCTCGACGAACTCGTGGGCGGCCATCCCGTCGAACATGCGCAGGAGGACGGAAAACACCCAGGCCTCGTTCTTCGACTTGCCGAAGCTCCCGAACTGCAAGCAGGAATTAGAAGCCGACTACCCACTTCTCTCTCGTCTACCTTGTCGTTCTGGTTGTCCACGAAGTGGATGTTGGCCATGACCTCCGGCCAGGTCGGTACCAACGACGTCCAGCTCCATGTGCTCGGCGCACTTCGCCAGCGACCACGTTCCGTTGCAGTAGCGGTAGTGGTAGGAGTCCTAAAGATTCCTTAGATATCTACCCAATCCTTAACACTTGCGTTCGAGTAGATCATGTCAACGCGGAACTCGCTGCTGATCTCGTAGCCAAATTTCGCGTGCAGCGGCGACTGGACGCGCAGCTTCTCGCTGCCGCGAATCAAATGCAGCTTTCCGTTGTATTTTTTGTCCAAATTCAACTCCACATCGGACTCGTAGCTCTGCGCAACGAGGCCGCCGAACAGCGTGCGGTTGTTCAGCAAATCGAAGTCGCAGTTCTTCACTTCGCGCAGGTGCCGCTGGTCGTTCTTCTTGCTGAACCGGTACGAGCACTCGCCGTACGGGCCGTGCTGCAATTAATCGATGGTCTCAACGTTAATTCGGGAACAGAACGAACAGCTCGTGTCCACGACTCGGTGCGGTCCTCGTACGGGAGCGTCAGCATGTGCAGGACGGAGTGCAGCACGTTCCACACGGGCATCTCGTCGGTGGCGTTCTTGTACAGGCCGCGCAACGACAAGCGGCCCTGCCGGAGGCCGACGAAGAACGTTCGGTTCACTTCGATGTCCCGGCAGTCGCCCTCGAAGCAGTTGAGCAGCTGCAAGCAATCAATAAAAGAGTTTGGAGTGTAGGGAACGAACCGCAAGCGAACAGTCGTCCCGCTGTCCAAATCGTAGTGAATTTGCTCCCACGAGTACGTGAAGTGAGTGCGCTGGACGATCTTCTGCCCGTCGCCGTCCACGATCGTCGTGTTCGATTGGAGTTCTAAACGATCGACTAAGCAAGGAGAATGAAGTGAACGTACCGTAAATGTGGTACTTGAAGATCGTCCGGTTGCTTTCTGAAACACCGCTATGAGTAAATGGAAGGAAGGACTAGAGCGGGTACCAGGCGGGGGCATCGCTTTCGGCATGTCTTCGAGACGTCCTTTCCGGAGGCCCTACAGATCAATAGAAGAACGGTGGGTGGAAGAAAGGTGCACTCACATGTCGCCCGAACTCGCCGCACAGCCCCGAGTAGAACAAAACTGCAACCAAACAAATTCCCGTGGATGGCTTTCGCAAGGGAACTCACAACTAAAGACGACCAACGTCGCCACGATCTCCCGCATTTTGATCGGCCGAGATGTTCAGCAGAAGGCCAAAATGATCATGGACTCCTGCAGGAGAAGAAAGTGAGCCTCCCGTTCCGGCTATTAGCGATCGACCCGCTCAAAGCGACGTGTATTTGGGTTTGTGCAACGTCAGGCAAACGCTCCCTCGCTTCCTCCTTCTTTCCTCCGTCCTCATTTGCGTCCAGCGGTTGATAAAAGCGGGCGGCGAGTGCCTCGTGGACGCACCCACCAACCGGCCGACCGACGGCAAACAAATTTGCACGCCGCCGCTCGCAGAAGGCCGGCGGACAAGGAGACGTGGATTTCGTGTAATTGTTCGTCGTCCGCCGCCTCTGCCGCTGAATTCGATTACGGCAAATGAACGAACAATTGTTGGAGGAATGATTGTTGGCGGCTTTCGAGAGATTGAAAAACGTTCGGTAATTGCTGGAAGAACGAAATGTTGACTTCAAATCCGTTCGACGCACCTATTCGGCAAATCCTCGTCGTCAACCGTACGGGAACGCTTAATTTCAAGAAGAACCAACGATCTGCATTCACTAAAAACCTTTTGCTCTGCTTCAAAGAAAGTTATCACTCCCTCGTGATCAAAGCAGAGGGCGAGCGCTGTTTGCGGAATGAATGTTCTCCGCGATTTCGTCGTTTTCCGCCCGCAAGATGGCCGCCCGTCTTTCTTTTCGCACTCCATGAAAGGAATTCTGTCCACTTTGTTGCTTCCTCTCCTCTCGCTCGTCGCCTTCGCGTACCTGATTTTCGGCTGCGGCTTCACGATCGTCCGGCTGCCTCGACGCGTGGGCGGTAAAGACGGACGTGCAGCGCCTGTACTTCCCGCAACTGTCCGATTTGATCGGCGAGCAGGACCGCAGCAATCAGTTTCGACTCGCCAACGCACGGGAGTTCTTGGCGGCTGCCGGTTTGAAGCAGTTTGCTGTAAGTTTCTTCTTTCTTCTGTCTTCCACCTCGTTTTCGTTCAGCCCAGCAATCATGAAAGCGAAGTGAAACGAAAGTGGCGATCGGGATCGTCGCCTCGTTTCGCAACAAAAAGTTCTACCTGACGCAAACACTCGCCTATTTGGTGCACGAACTCCACGCGTTGGCAGCTGCCCGTTCTCGTTTGTTTCGTGGAGCCAACGGGCGATGAGGAGGTCGAATTTTTGCGGCCGAACTTCGAGTTCACGTTCCCCAACGCGAACCGCTCGTTCCCGCGCGCGCCCGCCGGCCGCAACGACGAGGCGATCCGCAAAGAGGCCGCCGACTATTGGGAGTGTTTGGAGCGAACGGCCGCTAGTGTTCCTTCGGCGGACTTCGTTTTGCTGCTCGAAGACGACGCGCTCCCGGCCGAACACCTCCGCCTGGCAGTTGGAGTCCATCGTGCGGCAACTCGAAGAGCCGCACGGCCGGCACGTGGATTACGTGAAGCTTTTTCATCCGTGGTACTTGCGGAAGATGCCCTCGTTCGTTCAGGTAAGCAACAGAAGCGCTTCTTCTGCTCGATCGAATCGAATTGAAGATCCCAATCGCCTGCTTCTCGTTTGCCTTCGCTCCCGCCTTTTTCGACCGGCGCCTCCGCTCGCCCGTGTTCCTCCTGGCCGCTCTGCTCGGCGCTCTCGCGCTCACCGCCCACCTGTTCGTTCACAACCCGCAGGTTCGTCTCGTCCACCCACTCGGCCTTCATCCCTTCTTTCTCGTTGCAGCTGCCGGCGGATCTCCGCTTCGGGTCACCGGCGGCGCGTATTTGAGCAGCGGAGAGTCGTGCTGCACGCAGGCGGTTTTGTTTCGCGCCGCCACGCTGCCCGCGATCATCCGCGAATTGCGGCCGGCGGCGACACGGCGGGGCCACGCGAAGGACCACGTGCTGGACGGCTCGCGCTTTGTGGGGCGCCAAACCGACCGGAATCTCTTCGTTCACATCGGCCACTACTCGGCGTTGACTCAGAACTACGTGGAAATCCCACAGGCATGAACGACCGATCGATTTAATTGAGTGTACACGCGAATATAACGAGTGATAAATACAATGAGTGATTGGGTGGGTGTGCCTAAAGACTGACTCCGTCGGATCAATCCTCCTCCTCGTCCAGCGACTTGTGCTCCATGGGCGTGGGAAAGCCGTGGCGCATGTCCGCCTCGGGCCACTCGTACGGCCGGCTGACGATCTCGTCGTACTCGACGTTGAAGATTTGCGACCGAATGAAGAGCTCCTTGTGTTCGGGCTCCGGTCGCAAGCCGGCCGTTCCCTCCTGCAATCGATTGAGGAAAGATTAGGAGGGCAAGAACCCACCTTGTAGCACTCCTCGGCGAGTCTCTTGGCGATCTGGACGGAGAGCTCGCGGATCTCTCGAATGTGGGGGTAAATCCGGCCGTGTTTCATGTCCTTCTCTTGGACGAAGTCGGCGACCACCTGCAGGATTTATTAAATCGAGTTGGAAGAGAGTGGACGAACCTCAGCGGCGGCGAGGAAATGCCGCGAGTCCACGTGGTTTATTTGGAACAAACTGGAAGCAATTCAAGAGCGATTAAAAAAAGGAAAGGGAGGGTTGTGGGACGTACATGATTCCCAAAGCGACGCCCGGAAACACGTAGGCATTATTGCCCTGGCCCGGGCAGTACGTGCGGCCGTTCAGTTCGACGTTGTCCATCGGGCTGCCCGACGCGTAGAGGACTTTGCCCTGAACAACGAGGGATTCAAACAAGAGGAAGGGAGTGGAATGAACATTCGTCCACTTGTACGCCTGCTCGGCGGTGCACTCCGCCTTGTCCGTGGGATTCGAGAGCGCAAAGACGATCGGCTGCTCGTGAACTTCGGCCATCGCTTTGACGACCTCCTCGGAGAACGCGCCGCCCACCTGCAAGTGAGCAGAAGCGAGTGGGTGGGAGGGAGAAATGAACACGAACGGTGCAAGTGCCGATCAGGGCGTGCGGCTTCAACTCGCGCACGATCTCCGCCAAATCCTTCATTTCTTTCATGTCTTTGGCGAAGGGCGCGTGGCCCTGCTTCTGCTCCTTCCTGCAATCGAAAGAAGCGAATGGGAACGGATGGGAAGGGGATTACCGGGAAGTGGTCACGACGCCCTTGCTGTCCATGATGAAAATCTTCCCGTATGCGTCTTCCGTCTTCAATCCTTCGGTTTCCTGCAACGGAGGATGAGCGAGAGGAAAGATGGGAGGGAACGAACCATCTGCTTAACCAACATCTCCGCAATGCCGATGCCGGCGGAGCCCGCGCCGAGGAAGACGTACGTCATTTCGCTGAGCTTCTGCTTCGACGCCTTAGAGGCGCCCATGAGTCCGGCGACCACCACAGCGGCCGTCCCCTGAATGTCGTCGTTGAACATCGCGTAGCGCGATTGGTAGCGGTCCAGCAGGCGGTAGGCGTTCCGGTTGGCGAAGTCCTCGAATTGGATCAACGTCTGAAGGATTGGAATGAGTGAGGAGGTGGACGGAAGGACGAACGTTCTGCCCGAACTTCTTGACGCACGCCTTCATGAAAGTTGTCGAGGAAACGGTCGTACTCCTCGCCGCGCACTCGCTTCCGCCGCAGCCCGATGTAGAACGGATCTTCGAGGAGTTTCTGAACACACAAGAATCAAAGGAGATTCTTTTGATTCAAAAAGGGGACCTCGTTGTCCGTCCCAACGTCGAGCAAGACGGGCAAACACCAGCGCGGTTGGACGCCGCCTAGGGCGACGTAGAGCGCGAGTTTTCCTGAACGAAGCGAATGGAAACGAAAGAGGAATTGAAGGGGACGAACCGACGGGAATTCCCCATGCCGTAGGCGCCGAGATCGCCGAGTCCGAGAATCCGCTCGCCGTCCGTCACGACGATCGCCTTTAAACGAGCGGAGATCAATCGAATCTTCATGGGAAGAACCCACCCGAACGTCGCTGTGCGGCCAGTTGTTGAGGATTTGGTAGATTTGAGGAGATGGAGTTGTCATTGATCGTCACGTAGAGGCCCTTCGGGTTCCTGCAAGAAGGAAGAAATGAGTGGAAGATCTCGCAGATGCCTTGCCGGTAGATGGCCCCGAACTGTTGGCAGGCGAGGCCAACCGTTGGTTGGCGTGTACACGAGCGGCAGGCATTCCTGCAATCTCCAGCGATCAATTAATGAAGGTATTGAAGGGGAGGAACCTTGATGTTCTCAACGATCACGCGGTAGAAGAGCTTCTTCGTTGCGATCCTGCAGGCTGGACAGCTGCACGTAGCGGCGCGAGGTCGTTCGGTTGTTCGCGCAGTTTGGACATCACCTAAACGAAGGGAATGAAGCAGGAGATGGAGTAGGAACGAACCCGGTAAGCCTGCTGCTGTTCGGTCATGAAGGCGGGCGGCAGGAGGCCGTGGATTCCGAGTGCCTGCCGCTCGTACAGCGAGAAGCCCATTCCTTTGTTGAATTCGGGCGTCTTCAGCAGGTCGTAGCCCCGCTTTGTTCGGCGGCACACGCTCTAAACTCAAAGGAATCAAAGGAATTGAATGAAGGGAGTACCCGGTCGGTAGAATTCGTAGAGCTCGCGTTGCTTTGGATCCTCGAGGTCCCACTCCGTTGGTCGCCTCCTTCGCGAACACGCGCTGGCTGGTGGAGCCGTCGGTCGTCGAGCTCGAACTCGTTTGCTCCTTGGACGACATCAAAGGGTTGTTTGGGGTGATTGAAGTGACTGAAAGAGCGAACTGTGGAGTTTAACGAAGAGGAAGTTGCGATAAAGCAAAGGAGCGGAGGAAGGGGATTACCGAACGAATTGACACGAATAGGTACGCAAAGGTGGCTCGTTTCAAAAGAATCCGGCAAAAACAACAACAAACTGGCCGGATGGGTAAAGCAGAATTATCGCGATCTTTACGTCTTTATCAAACGAACTGATCGGAGTGGACGAACGCGATCGCCCGTTTCACGCCAAAATGCCCGCCACTCTTCCTGCAAAAGCGAAAGCGAACGCCGAACACCCGAAAGAAACGTGCATTCGCTCGCGTCCCCCAGCCGACCGCCCGCTTTTTTGCTCCGGCTTGTTGTTTACGCCCGCCCTCCCGCTCCTCCCCGCTCTTGCCCCGCTCCTCTCCGCTCGCCCTCCACTCCGCCTTTTGCTCGTTATTTGCTGCAAAATACGCGAGCGGCAGACGGGCGGCGGGCGAAAACAACCCAAAAACATGGCGAATTTCGAAGCAATCAACAAGCGAGAGTCAAGGATGGAGCTGCAGGAATCGTCTCAGGCATTGCACTTGTTTATTCAGCTATCGATTTCGGGAAATTGGGCGGCATTCTTGGGCGGAAGGAAGGAATCAAACGGAACGAACGATTAGGCGATTAGCGATCATTCACCGGGTCGAATTCATTAGTCGCCCGGCTCAATGCTTGACCGGAGCGAAGCCCACGCGTTTCTGCTGGATGTCGTACACTTGGCACCACGAGCTGCAATCGGGACGATGGAGAGTTGACGACGAAGCAATGGGGGGAGCTCACCGCACAAGGCGTCGCCCAGCAGGAACATGTCGAAGATTCCCGCGTCGCCGATCGCCACCACGCACTTGGAGCCGTAGCCCTGGTTCAAGAGAGCCTACAAAGAAGCAGGGGATGAAAGAAGAGGCCAGAAATCGATAACATGCCTCCTTTCTCGGTGACCTTGAAGGGCTTGCGGTTAATCGTGAACTCCAGCTCGAACTTCGAGTCGCAGGGCATCACTAAGAAGGATAGAGAGGACTATTGACAACTAATGAACGATTTACCGTAATACTCCTTCATCTTCTCGGCCTTCAACTGGGCGATGACGTCCTTGAAGAGCCGGGTGGGGATTTGGATGTACGAAGTGCCTTCAATCCCTAATCATTCATTTCAGTTCTTTTATCGAGAGCTTACCGGTGTCAGTGATGGCGTACTGGTTGATGACCTGGCGGGTGCTGTTGTTCACCTTCAGGCCGCTCACAACGAAACGCCACATCGACTACAAAGAGAAGCTCATTGGAGGGAAGCACGAGAAGAACGAACGGTTCCAGTGACCACCGGCGCCCAGTGGATGTCGCTCTTCACGCAGTGCGCGTCGTCGAAACCGCCCAGGGTGATCTAAAGCGGTAGGATTGCCCTCTTCTACTTCATTCATGGCTGGACTGACCGCTCCACCGTCCTCGCACTCCTTGTCGCACTTCTTCATGTACGCCGTAAGATCGGCTCGTCCATCAGACCTAAACGAAGCGATGAAGAAGGAGCTAGTGGACTGAACGGACGGTTCTTGACCGCCTGGAAGAAGAGCGGCGGCGGGTTCTTCGAGTCGGGCAGCGAGAGGCCGACGATTCCGTGGTCGATGTACTTGATTTCTGAACTCTTGATTGAACCGAACGAAAGGAGTGGAGTGGAACGAACGATTGGCAGCACCGACGGGCACGTTCGCCATCTGCATCTTCTTGTCGCCGAGGTCGCCGAACTGAACGGTGTCCGTGTAGAGTTGGCCTGCAATCCACCCTCGGTCAATCAATCGATCGAAAGGTTGAAGGAAGCTTGCCGAAAGAACTGCCCGTTCCCGTAGTGCATGCGGAACTGGCGGCGCATCGGGCGGGCCGTGCGAGAGTCGTTCGGGTCTGCACAATGGATTGAATCGAGCAGAAAGAAGAGGAGGACAGACCGTAAGTCCGCGAAGCGTTCTTGCAGGCATCGGCGTGCGGGCCCGAGGACGAACAGCCCTTCCGCGGAAGCCAGAACAGGCCGCTGCCGGTGTCTGGACGGGAAGAAACGTTTGAAGGACGAATTAAAGGAAAGAACAAACCGAAGACGACTTCGAAGCGCTTGGGCGGAGTGCCGACGTAGATTGGCGCCCTTGTAGATCACCTGAAGCAAGCAGAGAGGAGTGAACACGCTTCATTTGCTCCGCTTACGTCGTGAATGTTGCGCAGCCGACCGCCGAAGATGTCGCGAATCCGCTGGAAGATGCCGGGCGTTTCCTGCTTGGCTGCAGCAACAAAATGAGGGAATTCAAACCGAAAAGAAGCTCACCGATCTCCCGCTTCAACGGAAACGTGATGGCGGCGTGGGCGACGGCCGCCGCGCAAACGAACGAGGGCGAACGCGACGAATCGCTTCATTTTCGGTGGTCCGCAACGAACGAATTGGATGCTCGAGCAGTCGCCGCGGCTTCGTTAAGTACTCGGCCGGATCGTTGCGGAGGAGGCCGACGGATGGGCGTGCCGCTCGCCGCAGCCGGCTTCGTTTCGAGCAAGAGAAGAAAACAACGTTGTTCGCCCGCCCGCCCACCTGCCGTTCGTCAAACACGCGCGACGGAAATCCGTTCGGCTTTAATGATCGTCCCCCGAAGTCTTCTTTTGAGTCGGGCGGGGGTCGAATCGTCGGGCTCCGACTGCTTGCTCACCTGCCGAACGGCCGGCCGCTCCGCTCGGCGGGACGAACGAACGGCGCGGAGCGAAGCAAAGCGAACCGTTGCGCCGAATGACGCCATTTGAACCGGAAGCGAACAAAAACGTCGATTGTTCGAGTGGAGAGAAAGCAGGCCGGCCGTCATCAACGACGAGATTCGTGCACAACGGAACGGTTTGAGCCCCTGATTTCGTCTGCTCGATTTGTTGAAACCAACCAACATCAAGGGAACAGGCAAAGATGAAGTGCGTGCCATTGCATAGCTTTCGCAAAACGGCCCGCCATTGATGCACTCACTGGAATGAAGAGAAGGCTGGTTTTTGCATGCGACCAACTAACATGCAAATTACTTGAACGGATGAAGTCATTGACTGTCGACTTGCAGCTCCCTGCCGGCCTCCTTCATTTCAGCACTCGAACGAAACGAGTGAACGGCAGCGCTATGAGCGACTCGACGGGCGTCTGGGTTTCGGCGTTCCCGTTCGAGGATTCGGTGAGTGAGTGCCGCCCGCCGCCCACCGACCGCCCGCTTTCAGTGGATCGGGGCGTTCCTGTGGGCGGGCGGCCTGCTGCTCGGGCTCCAGCTGGCCGCGCAGACGTTCGCGTTCGTCGACCTCCTGCAGCAACGCCGGCGAGCGGGCGGCCTTCTCCGAGTGGCGCGCTTCGAGGAGCGCGAGTGGGCGGCGGTTCGTTTGCCCCTCCGCCCGCCCACTCATTCATCTGCCGCCTGCAGGAAACCAAGTACTACACGACGGTGCCCGACGAGCGCGACATCCTCGCCGCCGACGAGGCGCGCGAGCGGGCCGCCCAGCTCACCTCCAAGGCGGACATCCAGCACGACACCAAACGCGCCACCCAGTTCGAGGGCAGCAAGAGCGGCGTGCCCGGCCAGTTGTGATCTTCTTTGGTCAATAAACAACTTTCTTCTTTTGTGGTGGAAGAAGATAAGAAAAGCTGGATGGAAATTGAAGAAAGAGGTCGAAGAACTCAAATAAGGACCGAATCAGGCGTTGATTGATGAGGCTGAGCATTCTGGCCGAACATCGAACTAAAGCCTCAGTTTCGAAGTGTCCACAAAAAACTCTGTGCTCTAATCCCATCCACCGACCACCCCCGTCTTCTGCCCAAGAGTGGACCAACGACGGGCGGCCGGCCGGAGCGTTCCGCCGCGAAAACCTCCGCTAGCCGAACGGACTTCCCGCCGCCGCCGCCGAGCGGTCGGCCGGCCGCTCTTCTCGCGGCTTCTCGTCGGGCGGCTGATCGAAATCGCGCGTTTTGTTTTGATTTCTGTTCGAAATAAACGATTCTCTGCTGGTCTTCTGCTCCTGTTCATCGTCCGTTGTGTCGGGATCCCTTGTTCGATCGTCGTTTGCCCGCGAATTCGCGTCGATTTGCTCCGATTTCCATCGATTTCTCGCCACTTTTCTGCCGCTCCCGATTTCTCATCACTTTTCCGTTTGTTTGCAGGCCGGAATGCGCTCGTACGACACGACGGACCGGCGGACGAATCCGCGCGAGCTCGACCCCTGCATCGCGGCGGAATTTCGGCTAAAGAAAGCGGTGAGTTCCGTCGAATTCCCGCCGCCAATCTCCGCTTTCCGCCTCTTTCAGGGTCGTCAATCGTTGCTGGGTGCTGGGCTGCCTGCTGGTGACCGTCGTGTTGGTCCTGCTCGGGCCTGAGCGTCTTCTTCGGCCGCTCGTACTTCGCGGTTCGTCCCATCTTGGCCTCGATTTCATCACTTTCCGTTCAGAACGACGATCCGACGACTCCCGAGCAGCCGCCCGCCCTTGCGCCGACCGCCTCGCCGCCCGATCAGTCGCGCCCACGCCGCCGCCGTCGCCCACCGAGTCGCCGAAGACGATCGAAACGAAAGGCGGCTTCGGGGTGGGCGAACGCTTCCGTCTTTCAATTCAGCGGTGGATTGCAGACGTGCGACGAGATCCGCGCGGACGGACACACCCGCTCGGACGTCTACAAACTGCACCTTCCCGAAGTCGGCCAGTTCTACGCGCGCTGCCTGATGGACGAGCGCCCGTGGACAGTGCTGCAGCTGCGCGAGGGCGACGGGACGCCGTTTTGGAACCGGACGGCCGCCGAGTACGCGAACGGCTTCGGGCACGCGGCGGGCGACCACTGGCTGGGCCTCCGGAAGGTGCGGGCGATGATCGAGAGCCGGCCATCCGCCTCCTGCTCCGTGTCCAGTTCGCCGGCAACCGCTTGCTTCGAGAAACGCGATCAGGGCACGTACGTGGGCGAGTACAAGTTCTCGGTTCGCTCCTCCTCCTCCCTCCACTCGCTTCTCATCCCTTCGCGTTCAGATCGGCCCCGAATCGGACGGATTCCGCCTCCAAATCACGCCGCTCCGCCAGAACTTCAGCGAGCCGCTCGCCATTTGGGAGGCGAACGGCGGCACCTTCCAGGTGCCGGTGGACGGCGAGCAGCCGAACTGTTTGGCCGTCAATCGTCTCGGGTTCGTCCTCCCCCTCCATCCGGTTGATGCTCCTCGTTTGCAGCGGCTTCTGGATGACCGAAAAGGAGACGCCCACCTGCTTGCTGTTTGCGCCCAACGGCGAGTTCACGTGCGATCGCCGGAACAGCGGCTACGGCCTCTGCGTGCGGCATCGCCACGTCTACGGCGCCGGCGCCTTCACGTTCCAATGGTCCAAGCCGCGCACCACCGCGATGCTCCTGCGCACGTGTGCGGACGACGACGACGAGTGTTGAGCCTCCCGCTTTCTTTCTTTCGTTTAATCAACGGTTACGAGTCGCATTCCTTTCTTCCCTTTCGCAGTCGCATTCCTTCCTCTCGTCTTTTGTAACTCCGCTCTTCCTGATCTACGCAAACTGGTTGGTCCGAGTCGTGGACGTGCACGTACGGTTGATTTCTCCCTGCCTTTCCCGCCGCCTTCGTTCTCCATCCGCTTTTTGTAAATTGCCCTCGCTCTCGCCTTCTCGCCGTAATCCATCGATCGCTCGCTTAAATAAACCCGTCCGTTCTCCTACGCACTGCTCACTTCTTTGTGCGGAGAGGTCGGCTCGATCAAAAGAAAGCGGAAAATCGTTTGCCAACCCACTCGTCCAGAAAACTTGAAGGTCGATCGGCGGCATTTGGTTTCGAATTACGGAGAAAGAAAGAACAAACGGGGTGAATGGTTGTCTGAACAAAAGCGGATGTTTCTTCGAGCGGACGTTCAAGCGGCTTCGAAACCGATCGGCCGGGTTCGTGGCCGCCGGCGGCGGAGCGGACGAGTGGGCGGGCGCTCCGTTGCGCTGCGTAAGCCGGCGGCGGCGATAAGAGGGGAAATGCGAGCTTGAAGGTCCGCTTGTAGCCGCACAAAAGGAGGTTCCACCGGGCACGAGCACGAGCTAGGTGCTTCGGATCTCAAGGGTCGATCAGACGAAGAAGTGATGCTTTGTTTGTCTGCTTGCTGTAGAAGAGAAGCACTTATTTCACACCTCGCTGCCACCAGTTCGATCTGCTTGTTGATGTTTCGAGCAGAATGCGGAGAGTTCACCGTGTTTTCGCTTGCGTGCTCTCGCCGCACGTCCGCCCGCTCGCTCGAAGCCGACGGAAAGCGATGAGATTCGTCAGTCCGTTCCCTTTGGACCGCCCCCTTTAGCGCGCAAATCCGCTTTGATTTCGATCCAACTGGCCGCAAGCCGGCCGCTCGTTCGCGTACGTGCCCTCGCAGCGTTGTTTTGGGCGAAAACACGGTCGATCTCGTCGGGAGCGCGCGCGGAGTGCTGGAGATTAACCGCCGGATCGGATCACAACGAGCGGCGAGCAGCAAACAAGTGGATTGAGATGAGAGAAATGAACACGTGCACGTGCCCTTCCGGCGGCCTTCGATGGTCGCCTGGAAACAGCGGAGAGGCGATCGAAGAGGCGCCCGGTTGCTCGGCGTTCTGCCCGACGGTATGGGCGGCGAATAAAACGGCGGGCGGCAAAAGGCGGAAACGTTTCGCTCGTCCCGTTCCGCTTTGTTTATTTCGCCCTGCGATTCGTGTCGGCTTGTCGAGCGGCTTTTCTGGAGTGATCATTACGCGCGTTCTCTTTATGCCCTACGAATTGGGGCCACTAATCCGCCGCGTGGTTTTTGTTGGGCGTTTCGCCGGGATTGCACAACGGTTGTGAATAGGAGGAATTCCTTTTGTACCGTATTTAAAGAGCGCTCCTTTAAGAGCTTCTGCTGGCTTTGGAGCAGTCTTACCGGTTGACGAAGGCTTCTCTTACCTCTTTGATCGCCTCTCTCATCAACGCAAACTCCTTCCTTTCCTTCTACCCAATTCCCAGAGTTCGAGAACCTTTCGTTTTGTTCGTCGTACTTTGCGGACCGCCCGAACCGCCGGAAGCTCCAATTGGGGCCGACGAAAAAGCGAACGAGGAACCGAAAGAAGAAGTTCAACGGAACGCAACGGCAGGCGGAAATCCGCCTAATTTGCGGCGTTCCTGCGCTCCAAAGAACGCTGGGGATTTGCAGCTTCTTCTTTTGTGGACAAACGAGTGCGTTTTTCTTTCTGAATCCCCGCTCGTACTCCAGAGAGTTTGTGCACTTTGCCCTTGAAGCGCGATGTAGTGAAGAGGCCTGATCGGAGAACAGTGGGGATTAGTCGATGGTGACTCCAAATGGAGTCGAAATCCGCTCAACTTCGTTCGTGTTTGTTCTTGAGATCACGCGCGCCTTTTGCGTCAAACGTTTGGTTCCGCTTGTTTTTGTTCGATTCTTTAGAGTGCAAACGTAGGGGATTGTGCGGGATTGGAAGGAAGATGACGGATGGAGTGCCAGAGGGAGATTGCGATCAGCAACTCTGGCTCAACAAAGACCATAAAAGTGCCGGTTTCGAACGAAACATCACGTCCCTTTTGGACTGAATTCATGTCGCAGTCAACGCCGGGCAGCGTGTCGAATTTAGTTTAAATTAGGAGACGCAACGAACAAGGGAGCAGTCGGAAATTTCCGTTCCGCTTGGCTCCCTTGGGCTCGCTTCCGATTGATGCGGTCAATGTTCTTGGCTTCCGCTTTCTGCTGCCAAATCTTTCGTTAGTGCAGCTGCTTGTAAGCTCGAAGAAAGATGGTTGCTGGTTAGAACGAAGTAATCGGATCTCTTCATCTTGTCTGATTTTTAACGACCATTGGGATCAACTCGAGCGAACTGTTCACTCCAGAACGTCATCATTTCCTGTCTGTTTGCCCGCCTTGTTCGTCTACAGATTTCGCCTTCAGTCTGCTTTTGAACTTTTTCTTGTGTGTGCACCTGCCAAATGTTCGTTCGGTTCGCAACGTTGTGAACTCCAGATCGGAACAGAGGGCGGGGTTTGCGGGGGATCTAGATCGTCTGCAGGGCTGTCTTTGGGGGCGGTCCTTCGCCGAACGTTTCGATCGCTTCCGCTCTTTCAAATCAAAAGAAGAAGACTCGTCGTTTAGATGCGAAGATGACGCTGCGATTGGCGGTCGACACGATCCGCCTGGACACGATCAAATACCAGAAGTTGGCGGCCGACGAGTGCGATGCCGTCGGGCTCGAAGCGAACGAGCTGGAGGAGGTTGTCGTGGACGAAGACGGCGTTCTCTTCAGCGGGGACTTCCAGTGGTTCAAAAGAAGTCTGTGCTTTCTGCTGGGCGTCATCGCGATCTCCGTCCTCGTGATGCTCGTCCTCCTGCCCCAGCGGGCGTTCCGCCGGCATCTAGCGACGACCACCCACGCGCCCCCAACGACCACGACGCTGCCGCCCGCCCGCTTCGTGCGGCCGACGGAAGCGGGCGGACTGGAGTGCGCGCCCTTCTTTCAACCCGACTTCAACTTCACGGCTTACCGCAAGAAGCGCGTGCAGATGAGCGACCCAAAGAACGAAAGCGAGTTGCCCACGGACTGCGCGTCCATTCGAAAGCGGGCGTTCTTCCAGCTGGACGATCGCTACGCCGGAGGAAGCGCGAGTTTCCGATTGCTTTCGCTCGTGCGGTCTTCAAGGTTCGTTCTTTCGATCAAGAGGCTTCAAATAGCTGCCGTTTGAGGACTACCGCTTCCTGGAGATGGACCTCGCGGCCATGTACACGCCGCACAACTTCTTTTGCTACGCGATCGACTCCAACGCCTCGCCGCTCTTCCACAAACGAATGCGCGCCCTCGCCGACTGCTTCCCGAACGTCCTGCTCACGACTCACGAGTTCCACACGGACAGCGCGGGCCACTCGATGAACCGCGCGCACGTCGCCTGTTTGGAGCAGTTGGCGCGGCCCGAGCTGCAGTGGAAGTACGTCGTGTTGTTGCAGGTGCGTAGAATCTCTTCTGTTCACTCACTCAATCGTTTGTTTGTTCAGAACCACGACGTGCCGCTCAAAACGAACCAAGAGCTGATCCAAATCTTTCGCTGGTTCGGCGGCGCGAACGACATTTCGGCCAACGGCGTCCCGTGGGCGCGAATCAACAAGAAGGCGAACTGGACCTTCGAAGCGATGCACTTGTTTCGGAATGGTTGGTTCAAAAGAGAAGGATGAGCGATGGGTGGACTGCAGAAAGCCGGAACCTCTTGCCGCACAACGGCCACAGACCGGTCCTCCACTTGGCCAAGAGCCTCGTGCAGGTCTCCGTTTCGCGCGCGATGGTCGACTTCATGCTGCACGAGTTGGACCTGCGCGGAGTGATCGCGAACTTCGATTGGAACACGTACGGGATCGACGAGCTCCTCTTCGGCTCGTTGAACTCGGCGGACGCCGTCGAGGCGCCCGGCGGCTTCACGTCGTACTGTTTGGATCACAAGGCGCAGGACGGGGCGATCACGAGGTTCCTTTTACTCTACTGCGTAGTTTAATTCACGCTTCAATGCCAGGTACACGATTTGGCAGGGCGGGAAGAGCTGCCCGACCACGTGGCGCCATTGGATCTGCCTGTTCGGCGTGGAGCACCTGCGGGATCTCGCCGCTCGACCGCACCTCTTCGCGAACAAATTCATGCCCGAACGGGACTTCGGGGCGATCGCCTGCTGGTACGCGGAGCTCTTCCGGCGGACGCACGAGGAGCGGGGGATCCACCGGTTGAACGCTTCGATTTACTTGAATCTCCCTCACGTAAGCACTCGATTGCGTTGGTGGTTGATCGTCCGTTGCTTTAGGTCCGCTACAACCGAGAAAAGAAGCGACTGGGCGCACGCTTCAACGTCTCGGAGTTCGAGTGCTCGCCGAAGATCAAGGGATGATCAATGCCGTTACTTTACGGTGTTTGAGGCACTTTACTTCGTTGTGTCTCAATTTCTACGGGTATTTTGGTACATAATGCTGGTGTTTGTTCTTACGTTTTGTCAACCGTAGTCAGAGGAATAAACGGTTGAAAGTTCGATCGAGGAACAGGATAGCAGGAACAAGAGGACGAGGAAGAAGGAAACAATCTCGAAATTCCAAATTGCCTTCGCCCAACACGCCGCTCCACAAGGCAAACAAAAAGGGAGCGAGTAGCGAACTCGCCGGCCTTCGACGTCTTGGCGTTCCGCCCGCCCGCCCGAATTTCCTCGGCTGCCCGAATTCCGTCCGGAGCGATAAGAACCGAGGAGTCCACAATCTTCCCACTTCTTTGGTCGTCCTTCGGCTCCGTCCTCTAATTGCCGGTTGTTTGCTCGAGGGAATCGCGGCCGCTTCACTCGCCAGCCGTCCGCCGAATGCCGCCGCTCGAGTTCTGAACGAATTTTTTCCGAATTTCGAGTCACACGTGAGTTTTCGGGATTTCTTGGGATTTTCCATTTGTTTCTCATGTTCAGGAACGAGTCGCAATGGAGTTCCGGCCCACGGACAATGTGGAGCACGTCCAGCGGCTCCGCTCGTACCTGGACGTCCTCCGCGGCCATCCGGACATCTTCCACAAGACGACCGCGTTGACGAACCACGCACACGGCGAGGTGAGTTCTTTCTGGTTGGATTAAATCGAGGAGCTCGTTGCAGAAAGCAATATTCGATCAGCTGGAATCCCAGGACTCGAACGAGAAGAAGGCGGCGATCTACGTGATCGGTGAGTGTTTCCTCTCGGTTTTCCCCGCATTTCCTTTGCTTTTTCCAGTTTGTTTGGTCGAGGTAAACGTGGGCGAAGGGCTGATCTCGCCGAAAGTGATGGTCGACTTCGCCGCCGCCCTGCTGAAGAACGTGGAGGCGAGCGACGAGACGGTCGCCCGATTGGCCTCGCGGGCGGTCATCTACTTGATTCACGTGAGTCCTCCCACTTCTTTCCGCAAGTCCTTGCTCGTTTTGTTCAGACCTCGAAGACGTACGCTCTGGAGATCCTCGACCTGGCGTTCACCCGATGCGACAACTGGTTCTCCTTGAACAACAAGAAGGAACAGAATCGACTGGCCGGCTCGATCATGTACCGCGACTTGGCCCTCTTCACGTGCACCCGCTTCTTCCAAATGGTCGAACCGTTCTTCAATCACATCTTCATCGCCATTCGGGATCCTCGAGTGAGTTCTTCCTTCCGCCGATTGATTTCCGTCGTGATTGCAGCTCCACGTGCGTCTGGCCGCCGCCCACGCGCTCCACGCCGCTCTGGCGGTCGTCTCGCAGCGGGAAGACCGAAAGAAGCACGAGTGGTACCAAGTGAGTTCTTCCTTCCGTTGATCTCCTCCCATCCCGCCCACTTGCAGCGATTCCTGGACGATGAGGCGGCGAAAGGCGTGAATTTGGCAAAGGAAGACGCGCTCCACTCGTCCCTCCTGCTGCTGAACGAACTCCTGCGGATCGCGAGCGTCGAGGCGGAGCGCAACCGGCTGGAGATTCTCGACTCGCCGGCCACCAAGTCCGCCGGCACGGTGATCGAGCGGAATCCCATCAAGTGGCTCAACAATCACGGCTACGCGGCGCTCGTTGAGAGTCGGACCGCTCGCACGTTGGTCACCGAGAACTACTACGAGGAGGTGAGTTCCCCGTCGATCCTTCCGTTCTTTCACTCGCTCGATTGATCGTTCAGATTGTGAAGCGTTGCATCGACGCGAGGAGCACGAAATCCCAACACAATCAAGTGCTCCTCCTCGAAATGTTCCCCCGACTGGTGACGATTCGCGGACACGCCGACCTGCCGCTCAGCTCGATCGTCGACTACGTCCTCACCTCCACGCACAAGTGCCCCCAAGCATTCCTCACGTTCGGTCTGATTTCGGTGATCCGCCCGAACGAATTGGCGACCCACTCGTCCAAGTACCTCGCGAATCTCACGCAACAACTCAAGCAATCCGATTCGAAGTGAGTTCCATCTAAATCCATCGAATTCCATCGATGATTCGCGTCGATTTGCAGGAAGAAGCCGGTGAATCCGATCCTCTTCAAGTCGCTCTGCCTCGTCGTTCGCGCCCAGAAGCAGCTGTTGACCGAAGAGATCCGCAAGATCCTCCAGCTCCTGCTGAACACCGGCCTCTCGCGCGGCCTCACCGAAGTCTTCGAGGAGATCGTCTCGTGGATTCCCGCCCTGAAGACGGACGTGCTGGACGGCCTAATGAAGGAGCTGTACACGATCCTCCTCAACCGCCCGCTGCCCGACAAGCTGGCCCCGCCGAGCGCGCCGCCCGTCCCCGAGGGTCAAGTGACGATCAACAACGTCGAGTTGATCAAGCTGGCGCTCCAAACGTTGGGCGGCTTCGACTTCCAACGCCATGCGTTGCAGATGTTCATGAAGTTCATCGCTCAAGTGAGTTCCCTCCTCCAACGTCCTCCTCAATTATTCCTCTTCTGTTTGAAGGGCTACCTGGTGAGCAACGTGACGGAGATCCGACTGGCGGCCGTCGACTGTTGCGTGGCGATCGTCAAGCCCTTCATCACGGTGTTCGACGAGGTTGAGGACACGAAGCGGAAGGAGGTGATGCTCCTAATCAACTCCGTGCTCGACCCGCTCATCATGGCCGCCATCGTCGATTCGGGTGAGCCGCCCGCTTCTTTCCTTCAACCATCGGCCGGATTGCAGACGTGTACGTGAGGCGCCGAGTGCTCAAGTGCTTCCAAGAGGCGGACCACGAGTTCCTCGTCCACTTGGCCCAAGAGAAGACGCTGGAGTCCCTCTCGACCATCCTTTGCGACGAGGACTACGTGATGCAGGAGGAGGCCGCCGGACTGCTGGCCCAAATGTCCGACCTGAATCCGGCGTTCATCTTCCCGAAACTCCACAAGGTCCTCAAAGAAACGATCTACAACCTCACCAACAGCCGGATCGCTCGCCTCGAGGTGCACAGCGCCAAAGTGGTCATCAAGCTCGCGACTCATGTGAGCAACGAACGAAGTGAAGGACGAGGAGTTATCCCGATGAATTGCAGGCCCCAAAGTTCGTCTCGCCGTTCATGAACTCTCTCCTCATGGCCCTCCAGCCGCACCTGAAGACCGAAGGGAAGAGCGTCGAGGTGACGGTGAACGTGCTGAACGCGATCAGCGAGCTCGCTCTCATTGGCGGTCTGGACGTCGTGAAAGTCACCGGCAAAATGATCCCCTACCTGCTGAGCTGCCTGAAGGACTCGACGTCGTTGCAGCGGCGAGAGGTAAGTCCTCTCCTTCCACTTCCGTTGTTCAATTCGCCCGCTTGTTCAGGCCGCCCTTCGAGCTCTCGGCAACCTCTGCCAGTCGAGTGCGTACGTGGTGGAGCCTTACAAAGACCAACCCGAACTGCTGGACGTCCTCCTCCGCCTCCTCAAGACGGAGTTGTCCGCCCCGATGCGCCGACTGACGATCAAGGCGTTGGGAGTCGTTGGAGCGGTGAGCACTCAATGGGTTCCATCAAATTGATCCAAGCCATCGATTGCAGTTGGATCCCTACACGCACAAGGTGTACCTGGGGACCGTCCACTCGGCCGCCTCCAAATCGTTGGCCCTCTCGCTGCCGCAGATGCCCGACACGTACGACTTCAAGAAAGGTGGGCACTCGGCGGTGGGGATCATTCAAATCAATGGAGTGGATTGCAGACAACTCGGACATCATCCAGTGGATCAACTACGAGCGCTGCACCCTCACCGAGTACTACCCGACGTTGGCGATCATCAATTTGGTCTCGATGCTGCACGACAACGCCCTCTACCCGCTCTACAAGGACATCGTCCACGCAATCATGCAGATCTTCAAGACGCTGGGGCAACGAGCGGCCACTCACGTCAATCAAGTGATCCCGCAGATGATTCGAATTACGGAGGAGTGCCGCCTCGAGCAGCGCGCCTTCTTCGTCTCCCGTTTGGCCCAATTGGCTTCGATCGTTGGGCAGCAAATCCTCCCGTACGCGACCACCATCTTCCAGTTCATCTACGTGAGTCCTGCTCGCTTTCAAGCGATGGATTGATGGCGAGGTTGCAGAAAGCGTGGCAATGGAAGGGATCGCCCGAACTGCGCGTCCAAGTTGTGACTCTGCTGCAGGAGGTGGGCAAAGCGCTCGGACCGCACTTCACGCCCTACGTGGGCGACTTGTGCCCCTACCTGCTCGACGTGCTGGAGAACGACACGTCCGCCGACCGGCTCCTTACCGACCACGTGCTCTCGTGTGTGCGCGGTGTCGTCGGCTCGCTGGCGGGCCACATTCACGTCGTTCTGCCGCCCGTCCTCTCGGTGCTCGACAACCGCGCCGTCCGCGAGAACGTTCGGCTGTCGGCCGTGGAGACGGTGATCACGATCGCCCGCTCGCACTCCGTCTGCGATCGTGCGACGGCGATCATGCAGACGTGGCTTCGCTGCATTCCGTTCAGGCACCTCCAGGAAAAGCTCATGACTCTCCTCTTGCTGGTCGCTTCCCAGGTGAGCTCTCCTTCTTTGCTTTGTGATCATCCGATTGCTCGTTCGATTGCAGTTGTGGTCGCAGTATCTCGTCTATGCGCACAGCGTGAATGCGGCGATTCAACGCTGCCGAGTGGACGCGGGACTGAAGGCCGAGTACGAGCTGCTCTACCAGCAAATTCGGCAGGGATGTCAGCCGCCGAACGATCAGCAGTTCTTCCCCACCGAAGGCCAACGAATTCCGATCGCCGCGCACAACTCGGCCGCCGTCCAGCCGCCCGCCGCCGCCGCCGGGGGCGCCCATCCGCGGCAGATCGCCGGCGCGGACGCCCAGTCGACGGGCGACGGCGCCAAGAAAGTCCAAGTTGAGGTCCTCCGACGGTTCTGGACGGCGCCCGTGGTCGTGTCGCGCGACGAGTGGCTCCAATGGTTGGCGACGTTGCGCACTCAACTCCTCCGCCAGTCGTCGTCGGCCGCCCTGCGCGCGTGCGCCGAGCTCGCCGAAATGCACGAGCCGTTGGCCAAGTGAGTGGATTCTTCCATTGCATCCCCTTCTGTTCGTTGCAGGGAACTCTTCAATGCGGCGTTCATGTCCGTGTGGACCCAACTAAAGGAAGGCGATCAGAACGAGTTGACGTCGAATTTGGTGGACGTGTGTGAGTTGTGCTCGTTCTCGGAGCCCGTCCAGGAGATTCTCAACCTCGCCGAGTTCATGGACCATTCGGAGAAGGTGGGCATTCGCCATTGGATTCGTTCATTTCTCGTGTGTTCAGGGCCCGCTCCCCGTCGTCTACACGATCCTCTCGAAGCATGCGGAGAAGACGCGCGCCTACGCGAAAGCCCTTCGCTACAACGAGCTCAACATCCTCGATCAGGGCGCCCCCACAGCCGAGGATTGCCAGACGATCATTGCGTGCGTTTTCCCGAGGGAATTCTCTTGTTGATTTTCTCGTCGTTAGGTTCGCCAACAAGCTGAATTTGGAGGAGGCGTCCGTGGGCGTCGTTCAGTACGCGGAGAAGCATCACATGACGATTTCGGTGAGCATCTTCCATCAATCCCCCTCACTCTTCTCTCCGTTCTGCAGGGCCGCTGGTACGAGAAGCTGGGCGAGTGGGAGAAGGCGCTCGAAATGTACGAGACGGAGGCGCTGAACGCGGTGGGCGGCCCCGAAGAGGACCACGAGGACAACTGCATCCACCAAATGCGCTGCCTCGAAGCACTCGGCCAATGGAGCGACCTGAACCGACTCAGCGAGGACACGCTCGACTCGCGCACGTTCAACCAGCCGGACGCCGAGTCGCCCTTCCGGTTGGTGGAAAAGCGGCAGAAGATCGCGCAGATGGCGGCCCGCGGCCACTGGGCGGTGGGCAACTACGAGAAGATGGACGAGTACGTGAACGTGCGCCGGCTGATCAACGTGAACAACACGGACGGCGCCTTCTTGCGCGCCGTCCTCGCCATCCGCAAGGGCGAGTTCGGCGAGGCCACCGAGTTCATCAACAAGGTGCGCGACATGGTCGACTCGGAGCTCACGTCGATGGCGGCCGAATCGTACGAGCGCGCCTACGGAGCGGTGGTGACCGCCCAACAGTTGGCCGAACTCGAGGAGGCCATCGAGTACAAGATGATCCCCGAACGGCGCACGCGAATCGCCGTCTTGTGGAGTCGCCGACTGCAGGTGGGTTCTCCCTCATCATCCTTCTTTTTGATCCTTCGAATTGCAGGGCTGCCGGAAGAGCATCGAGCACTGGCAGAAGATCCTGCTCGTCCGCTCGCTCGTCCTCTCGCAGGCCGAACTCCGCACGATGTGGGTGAAGTTCGCGTCCATGTGCCGCCAGCAGAACAAAATGTCCATGTCCCGCCGAGTGCTCTGCAATCTGCTCGGCGAACCGGAGGGAACGGCCTTGGATCAGGTGGAGATCCCGCTGGACAAACCCTTCCTCGCGTTGGCCGTCTGCAAGCAGAATTGGGTGGACGGCTTCAAGCGGAACGCCTACACGTCCGTCACGAAGCTCGCCTCCACCGTCCATCGGCTGATCGACAAGAGCCGCGACTCGATCAGCGAGTATCAGCTGGAGCCGATGCGCCATCTGACCGCCAAGTGCTACCTGAAGCTGGGCGATTGGAACATGGAGCTACAGGTGGGTTCTTTCGATTCATTTTGATCCCCCACTCCTTCGTTTCGTTCAGTCGATGATCCCGCAGCCCTCCGCCGTCCGCATGCGGCATCCGTCGAGGCATCCGCACGCCCAGCGGTTCGATTCTTTCGGTTGGAACTCAAATGAATTGATTGCCTTCAGGATGGACGAGCAGCGGATGCCGATGAATCCGGCGGAGACGTCGACCTTCGATCAATTCACTCAGGTCACCCTACAGCACTACTCGCACGCAACCAGCTTCGACGAGAATTGGTACAAGGTGAGTGGAGCGAGGATTGCTTTCATCTATTGAATCAATGTTCTTGAAGGCGTGGCACAAACTCGGCACCGTCTACTACAACCTGGTGATGGGCGACCGGCAGGCGATGTTCGGCGAGCAGCCGGCCGGCGCCCACGACTACGAGCAGGCCGAGAGCGGAGCGGGCGGCTACGAGGCGACCGAACAGCCGCCGCCCCTGCCCGGCGGCATCGGGATCGCCGCGCCGCATCACCTCCAGCAGCAGCAGCAATTTCCGATCGGAATCCAGCCGCATCCCCAGCTCGCCCACTCCCAACAATACCAGCACTACCAACAGCAGCAGCTCTACAAGCACCAGCAACAGCAAATCCAACTGCGAATCGGGAACGCGCAGAAAGCGATCCGCTGCTTCTTGCGGGCGATTCAGCTGGGCGAAGGCGAGTTCCCTCGTTCGCTTCTTCCGTTCACCCCTTCCGTCTGCAGGTTCCCGCCTCGAGGACACGCTCCGACTGATGATGCTGTGGTTCGATCACGGCGACAAGCCGGAGGTGTACGAGCAGCTGCGCGAAGTCCTGAAGCTCGTCCCCGTGGAGACGTGGCTCGAGGTCGTGCCCCAACTGATGGGGCGAATGGACGCGCGCAACAACGTCGGCCTCCTCGTCAAGCAGGTGGTCATCGACGTCGCCCGCGCCCATCCGCAGGTTCGTCCTCCTTCTTCTCGGTTGAATTCTACGGAGCGTTCAGGCGATCGTCTACGCGCTCACCGCCGCAACGAAGTCGAAGAACGCGCAACGCTCCAAAGTGGCCAACGAAATCCTCAAGCTGATGGCCGAAGAGCGGAAGCAGTTCGTCGAGCAGGCGGTCCTCATCTCGGACGAGCTCATTCGGTGCGCCATCCTCTGGCACGAGATGTGGCACTCGGCGTTGGAGCAGGCGTCCCAGTTGTGGTTCCAAGTGGGTCCTCTTCGTGTTCTCCTCGTTTCAACGCGTGTTCAGGACCGCAACTACGAGCAAATGATGGCCGTCCTGCAGCCGCTGCACAAGAAGATCGAATCGGGGCAGGCGACCATGAAGGAGGAGTCCTTCAATCAGACGTACTTCCGCGAACTCCACGACGCCCATCAACACTGCCTGGCGTACGAGCGAACGCACGACCAGAAGCAGGTGGGGCAGGCGTGGGACATCTACTACAAGGGTTCGTTCCCTTCCTTCACTCCATTGAACACTCGTCCCTTTAGTCTTCAAACGCCTCTCCAATCAACTGAGGACGATGAGCGGCCTGGAGCTGAACTACATCGCGCCCCGACTGCTGAAGGCGCAGAACCTCGAGGTCTGCATCCCCGCCACCTACGATCCGGGCAATCCGCTCATCACGATCGCGTCCGTCGTCCCGCACCTGGAGGTGATCATGTCGAAGCAGCGGCCGCGGAAGATCTCCATGAGGGGTGCGTTCTCTTCAATTGATTCCTCGGTGAAGTGAATGAAGGGATCGTTCAGGCTCGGACGGCAACGAGTACGCGTTCCTGCTCAAAGGAAACGAGGATCTGCGGCAGGACGAGCGCATCATGCAGCTGTTCGGCCTCATCAACCACCTCATTCTTCGCGATCCGTACACGAATCGTCGCAATCTGAGCATTCAGGTGAGTCCTCCGTTCTGCTCGTTGCACCGGTCGAATCCCCGTCGATTTGCAGCGCTACTCGATCATTCCGTTGGGCCAAAACTCGGGCCTCATCGGCTGGATCCCGCACTGCGACACGTTGCACGCGTTGATTCGCGACTACCGCGACAAGAACCGCATTCCCGTCAGCGAGGAGTACACGAAGATGCAGAAATGGGTGATCGACATGGAGAAACTGACCCTCATGCAGAAGGTGGAGATCTTCGACGAGGCCCTTCGATGCACGAGCGGCGAGGACCTGCGGCAGACGTTGTGGATGAAGTCGCCCAAGTACGTCCACCTTCCTTCCGCTCTTCTTCATCCTCCGTTCTCCTTTGCAGTTCGGAGGTGTGGTTCGATCGACGCACGAACTACACGCGCTCGATGGCGTGCATGTCGATGGTCGGCTACATTCTGGGGCTGGGCGATCGGTTCGTTCGATTCGATGCCTTTTTCCTTGATCGCTCCGCTTGCAGACATCCCTCGAATCTGATGCTGGACCGGCTGAGCGGCAAGATCGTGCACATCGACTTCGGCGACTGCTTCGAGGTGGCGATGAAGCGGGTGAAGTACCCGGAGAAGATCCCCTTCCGTTTGACGCGAATGCTCGTTCGGGTGCGTTTACTCGCTTTCCATCCACTCATTCTTCTTCGTTCAGGCAATGGAGGTGACCGGAGTGGAGGGCAACTACCGGCTGACCTGCGAGCGGGTCCTCCGCCTCCTCCGCAACAATCACGACTCCATCCTCGCCGTCCTCGAAGCTTTCGTCTACGATCCGGTCCTCAACTGGCGCCTCACCGACTCGTCCGCTCGCCGGGGCTTCGGCGACCGCCAGACGGCCGGCGGCGAGCTGGAGGACGCCCAACAGCAGGCGAACCACTCGCACACAGCCGAGGCGATCGATCGCGTCAAGGCGAAGCTGAGCGGCCGCGACTTCAACCTCTACGAAGTGATCCCCGAAACGGAGCAGGTGAGTCGCCTCATCGAGCAGGCGACCCTCTACGACAACCTCTGCCAATGCTACATCGGATGGTGCCCCTTCTGGTGATCCAGCCGGCGATTTCCTTCCTTTCCTCCTGCTGCTAATTCATTTCTTGTGCGTGTACTCACTTTTGGCCTTCCTTGTGGATTCCGTCCGGTATTTCCCTCTATTTTGTGTTTGTTTAGTCGTCTGTAGATTTCTACTCGTTTAATAAATTGTTTTGATTGATGGGAGCAGTCGATTGCGTTGTGAGGAGTGAAGGGAGGAGTGGAATGCGGAGCGGTGGAGCATGGGCAACGGGTTCGGTCTGATTGTGAGCGGTATAAAAGAATGAAGCTTGATTCTCGAGTGTGTGATCATCGAGATCATCCTTCTTTCTTTCCATTGGGTGTTCAAAAGATCACTTCGAATTTCGCCACGAATAACACGATCCCTCCGGTTTGTTTTGACGAGCGGCAAAAACATGGCGGCCGGCCGCTCCGCTCCGCCGTTCGGTCGGCGGGCGGCAGAGCGGGCGGCCGGGCGTTGAGTCACTCACGAATCGCCCGCCTGCCCGTCCGTCCGCTCGTTGCTCGTTTCGTTCGGCGGGCGTCGAAATGACGAGGCGAAAAGCGGCGTTCCGATTGCGAAACGCCCGCTCGTGAAATGAAAGCGGAACGAAATGGAGGCGCCGTTAATTACGAGCAAACGGCAGAACGACGAGGATCGTCGTGAGCGAAAGCAAACGAGCAGCGAGCCGAGTGCATTCCCCAGTGTTGTTCCTTCTTTCCGTTCTGTTTGGAGTGGATGCTGCTCGTCCGCCGGCGACATAGACGTTCATCTTCGGTCTCGCCGCCGCCGAATGACCTCCGAATAGCTTGGTTCGTTCGTTTAATCAACAGCCGACCGACCAGGCGGGCGGAAGTAGAGCGGCGAGCGGCGTTCACTTCCGACCAACAGCGGCGGCAGGCAGGCGGCATTTCGCTCGTCCGTCGAGGTCGTTCGTTGCGGCGTTGAATCAGGCGGGCGCAAAAGACGAACGGCGGCGGCAGGAATGTCGGCGGGAGCGTTCGGTTCGGGCGGTTTCTAATCAACAAGCCGCCTTCCTCCTCCTGCTCGCCTTCTGCTCGTTGGGTCACGAGTTCGTTCCATTTTTGGCTCGACCGCTCGCTTGCCTCGAATCACGAGGAAACGGAGGGCGAGGGCGTGAGTGCGGGCGCCCGAAAGCGGCCGGCGGCCAAACGAAATCGAACCGTTGCGCGTATTCCAAACCCTTCGGCCGCTCGGCGACGGGCGGGCGTGCGGAAAACGAGGCGAGCGGCGTCTTTCCGACTTTGACCGACCGGCCGTCCTCATGGCAACCCGGTAGTCTGTCTATTGAAGTAAACGCAGCGGTTTACCGCAATCCATAGGTTACTGTAAAATAATTAAAAGAACGAAAACGCGACCACGGAGGAGCCGGCCGACCGCTGGCATTTCCCCAAATAGCCGCCCGCTTTGTTCCTTTCGTTCGGCTGGACGGACGGCGGGCACCTGCAGCCGGCCGGTCGTCCGTGGGCACGAATCCTCTCGCTCGTTGCAATCCGGATTCTCCGCAAACAAAAGACGACAACGAAACGCGAATCCCTTTTGTTTGACGTCGACAGGCGACGGACGAGTCGCTTGTCGCTGGGGTCGAAGAACAAAAGAAGATCTCCGCACTTGCACTCTTATCTCAAACGACTATAAGCTTCTTGTGGACTACAAACGAAGGGATTCCGTTTGGATCGACGGGTGAATTCAATGCGGACTTCCCACTCGTTCCCGCTGTGGATTCGAGAGTGAGTAGAAGCGGATGTTTGAAGAAACGACCGCTGGGATGGCCGGTGGGTGGGTGCCCAATCCCCCGGTTTTTGGTCGGTTTGCTCCCAATTTCCGCTTCCGGTTTTCGGGAAACAAACGGACCGGCGGATGAAAGCGGATTGTTTGACGGATCGGCGAACAAAAAGCCGACCGCCCGTCCCACCGCCCCCGCCGTATGACCATTAAGTTCTGATTAAAAAGCGGAAGCAGACGGACGGACGAGCGGGCGTTTCGATCTCGAGATCACATCGATCAATTTCGAAACTCTTTGTCACTTGTGGGCGAGAGGGCGCTCGTTTCTGTTTGGTGAATGCTGATGAGAGGTGGTGCCCTCGCCGGTCCCGCTGCTCTTTCGACTCGAAAATCGAATTCGAGGGTTATTTCGAACCGCTGCAACCCGGATGACTGCAAACTTCTTATCATTTGGAATTCACGAACCAAACGACCGCAAACAAACTCCACTCGTTGCACCTGCCGGCCTCCGCAGCGGTTTGTTCGAGAACTCCCTCGTGATCCTGCGTGTGAAAGAGATCGGGAGCAAGCGTGAAGTTCGTGGACTGCAGGGAGAACAAGGAAATGAAGCAATTGCCGGGAGGAGCCGTTGCACTGGTCACTTGAAAGAACGTCCACTTGCAACAAGAAGCTTCGAGGAAATCCTGTAGACTTCGTTTGTTCAGCCACCTTCTTTCTTCTGCTTACTGCTGCTTTTCGTTCGATTCTTCGGAGATTGCGGCGGTCAATTGGGTTTTGCCCGACCGCTCTTTATCGGTCGTTTTGTCCACCAACGACCGGCGGGCGACCGGCCGGAACCGAGTTGAGGATTCCGACTGCCCGGCCGACCGGCCGGCTTGTGGAAAGGCGACGATCTTCTCACATTCGGCATGAGATCCCGTCTGCCTCTCGCTTCTTCTCGGGTGCCCTTTGGGTCTTCCGCGTGCCCTTCCGCTAATCCCGACCGTTGTGCGGGGGTATTTTTGGACACGTGCCGGCGGGCCGGCCAGTGGAAAGTCGAGGCGAGAAGTTCGCGGGCGCCGTTCCGCGAAACGCGCGACCGGCCGCGTGTTTTGGAGTCGAGCGGCGCGTATTTTTGGCTCGCCGGCCGCCCGGCCGGCATTAACGAAGCCGAACGACCCGAAAGGCGGCGGGGATCCGCCGGCCGGTCACGCGCCTCGATGGCCATCGGACGCGGCGAGAAGACGGCCGGCGTGTCGGGAGATTCGCGGCCGCTCGAATGGCCGCCGGAACAAACAGAAACCATAAATGTGCCACTCGAATTGCTCCTTGCGGCCGCTGCATCACATCGGAGCTGGAGATACGATCTGCTGAACACAAAGAACAGATGGAAGAATAGAGCGAGTGCAAGGGATCGCTGTGAACTCGTCTTCCCACCAGTCGCCTTCGAATACCTCCTGCACACTCATTAGTAGGATGAATGTCCTTCGATCTCCTGATTCTACTTTTCGGTGTTTCTTCGCAAGGAATGCTTCTCCAGTGGGGAATCTACGAGCTTCCAATGGGCGCTCTACGGTCATCCGTCGTCCGTATTCAATTTCGGCTCGATTTCTGCGAAGCGAATCGAACATCGCGGCGACCGGCCGGCCGCATGACCCCCTTGCCGCCCGTCCGTCAATCTTCCAGTCGGCCGGTCGGTTGGGGGCACAAATTCGAACAAAAGGCGGGATGCGAACGTGAGCGGTCGAATGTTTTCTTTCAATTTTGTACCGTCGGCCCGGTCGTCCGTCATTTCGCCGCCGCCGCCGGTTGCATCTCCTTCCCGGCAGCCCGCTTTCGTTTCCTGGCCGCCTCGGCGCTCGGCTCGACTTCGTTCTTCGATTCGTGCCGCTTTTAGCTCGCCGGTCGGGCGGCCGGCGGGGTTCTTTTGGCCTTCGGCCTCTCCGCTTCCTCTTCGACCGCCCGACCGCTCCGCTTTCTACCCGCCGGCCGGCCAGAGCGAGCGGGCGAGCGGGAAGTTCGCGGCGAAAGCGGAGAGCAACGACGAGCAACCGGCGATATCCGAATTCACGGCCGAGCGGCCGAAAGGACGAGCGAAACGGAAGGCCCACTTGCTTCAGGACGCTCTTTTTACTACGAAACTCGTGGTCTTTTGCCGGCCGCTCAGACGGCCGGTCGAGCGCTCCGAGCGGCCGGGCGGGCGGACAACTGCGCTCTCTTTCGACATTCGCCTCGCTTTCCGCTCCTCCGGTTTGACCGCCGGCCGGCCGGCCGAGAAGACGAGGGAGTCGAGGGGGGCGGCGAGATTAAAATTAGCCGCCGGCGGGCGCCGCTCCCAAAACAACGCTCGCCGGCCGCCGTTTGTTTCCGCTTTCGATTCGGCCGGCCGGCCGATTGGCCGCGATCAGATGGACGACAAGTGGACGCAATTTGAGGCTCGAAATAATCGACGAGAATCGACGAGAATGGAGGGAATTTGCACCAATCAAAGCAACAATCCTGCCAGCGAGTGATTCACGCACTCGTCGAAGCGAAGAGAAGAGCCCACCGGCAATCCAATTCGTTCGTCACCCACGCCGCCCGCTCTTCCGCTTGCTCGTTCGATAAGGCGACCGGCGGAAACGAACGAACGGCGGGAAAAAGCGTCCACCTAATCAACATGAAGCGTGGAGCTTGCAGTTTGGAGACGAACACGCGCCTTGGAAGCGGGCGAGTGCGTGGACTTTGACCTCGCCGCTCGTCGTGAGCAATCGGATTCCCGAGCGATGAGTGTCGAGGGTTGATCGCTCGCATGAACGAACGTTGCGATGACTCACTCACTTCTTCCTCGCTCACTCATGAGAACGGTCACCTGGATTTTGTGATTTGTGGGTGCGAATTTCGATGCGATTCGATTCGAATTGACGCGGCGTTCGTTTCGGCGGCCGCTCGTCGAAGTGCGCAGCTGTTGGACGCCGCGGCGGCGTTTCGCACTTCGAATTGGCGCCCGATTCGTCCTCTCGCCCGTCTGAAAGGCCGGCGGACGCTCGGCCGTCTTCTGCCCTCGCCGGCCGCCTGCCGCCGCCTCGCCGCTTCGACCGCCTCTCCGCCGATCACGCGGGCCGCGAGTGTTGCCTCGACTCGCCCATTCGAAAACAAGCGCCTCTTGTTGGACGCGGAGGTCCGCCGTGTGTGCGAGCAGGCGGCCCCGCCTTCCCGTTTCGACACCGACGGGCGGGCGGGCGGCCTTGTTGCCGGGCGGCGGTCCGCAAAGCGAAAGACGGACGGGGCGAAAGCAGAAGGGGGCGGGCACACAAGCGAAGAGGGGCTTCGAGTTGGTCGGAAACGGACAGGCGGCCCTCGGACGCCTCACGCGGCGGACGGTCCCCGGAATTCAGCAGGCAGCCGCCGCCGCTCGCCGGCGCGCCCGAAATAGCCGGCCGGCCGGCGTGGCGCTCGCGTGTCTGCCGCGACGCCGCCCAACGCGTGGCCGGCGATCTTTTCGCGCCGGCTGCTCGTCGGCGGTCTCCGCTCGGCTCCAGCACGCCGCCCGCCGCTCCCTCCGCTTTTCGTTTCGCCGTCTGCCGCCCGCTATTTCGCCCGGCTCTCCGCGTTCGCCGCGCTCTTCGCTCCGGTCGCTCGGCGTCGCGGTCGGGCGGGCAACGCGGGGCGCCCGATGAGGAGACGGTCCCCGGGCTTGCCGCCGCCGATGGGCGGGGTTGTTGTCGGCGGACGGTCCCTCGCATTCAGCACGCGGCGTCCGTTTCGCCCCCCACCCGGCCGGCGATCGTCGCGCATTTCGATCACTCGCGCACTCCGCCGGAGCGTCGAGCTCGTCGCGATGCCGCCGATCGACCGGCCGGCTGCTCGTGCATCGTCCACGCGGATTTCGGGCCGTTCGGCCACTACTTCGCCTCGTAGCCGACCGATGAGACGGTCCCTCGGCCTGAGCGCGCGCTCGCCGTTGCGTGACGTTCCGTTGTGGTTAGATCCATTTGCAACGAGCGGTTGTGCGCTGAAGGTGGTGGGGCTGCCGCTTTGCCTCCTCGCCCGCCATCTCCTCCCGCTGCCGTCCGTCCGTCCATCCGCTCCGCTCGTCGTTGTCCTCGACGGCGTGATGGCGGACTGATTGCCGCTGATTACGGTGGACGGCGGGCGAGTAGGGCACTCGGCGAGTTTCGGGCGGTCGGGCGGGCGATCGGGAGTTCCGTTCGCTTCTCGTGCATTTCTCGTGTCTCCTCGTGAATCCCCGTTCTCCTCTCATCCTCCCTCTTGCAGACTTCATCCAACTCACCCGCCCCACTCGACGCAATGGCCGACGGAAAGGACGAACTCGTTCAGCGCGCCAAGCTCGCCGAGCAGGTGAGTCCTCTCGCTTCTCCCCGACCTTCGTTCATCCTCGTCCTCGATTTCAGGCCGAGCGCTACGACGACATGGCGCAATCGATGAAGAAGGTCACCGAGCTGGGCAGCGAGCTCTCCAACGAGGAGCGCAACCTCCTCTCGGTCGCCTACAAGAACGTGGTCGGCGCGCGCCGCTCCAGCTGGCGCGTGATCTCCTCCATCGAGCAGAAGACCGAGGGCTCCGAGAAGAAGCAACAGATGGCCAAGGAGTACCGCGAGAAGGTCGAGCGCGAGCTCCGCGACATCTGCCACGATGTGCTCGACCTCTTGGACAAGTTCCTGATCCCGAAGGCTGGGAACCCGGAGTCGAAGGTCTTCTACTTGAAGATGAAGGGCGACTACTACCGCTACCTGGCGGAGGTCGCGACCGGAGACGATCGCACCGGTGAGTCCCCCTCCTCCCCTCCTCCTCCCACTCGAACTGACTCCTCTGCTTTCAGCGGTGGTCGAGAAGTCGCAGCAATCGTACCAGGAGGCGTTCGACATCGCCAAGTGAGTTCCGCCGTCCTTCCGCTCCCTCCACTCACCTCTTCGCTCCGTTTGCAGGGACAAGATGCAGCCCACGCACCCGATCCGCCTGGGCCTGGCCCTGAACTTCTCGGTCTTCTACTACGAGATCCTCAACTCGCCGGACAAGGCCTGCCAGCTGGCGAAGCAGGTTCGTCCCTCCGCCCACCCACCTTCCGTTCATTCACTCCCCGCCGCTTTCAGGCGTTCGACGACGCGATCGCCGAGCTGGACACCCTCAACGAGGACTCCTACAAGGACAGCACGCTGATCATGCAGCTGCTCCGCGACAACCTGACCCTGTGGACTTCGGACTCGGCCGGCGAGGAGCAGGAGGGCGCCGGCGAGACCGGAGAGACCGGCGGCAACTGAGGCGGCCGACCACCGAGGATGCGCATCAACCACCACCATTAACCACCTTCCCCTGGTCTCGTTTAAGTAATCCCCACTCGTGCGTGTGTTCTGCTCCCCTATTTGCGATGTGTGAAATCGATAAAATGGTTTGTGTGTGCGCATTCCCTCGGCCTTGCATCGAATAAAGGAAGGGAATCAAGCGGGAGGAGGGGAGGGGCACGAGGAGAACGAGGAGGTGATCCCTTCCACTTGTCGCGAACAGCCGAACACTCGGTACTTGGCGTGAGGTCTCCCGGAAGGGGAAGCGGGCGATCGAGCGAAAGAGGGATCGAACGAGAGGAAGGGGGTTCGAACGGAAGGAACGAGGGGATCGAATCGAGTCCTCGCTGTTTGACTTCGATCCCCGACTCGTTCTCCGACCGAACGGAAACCGGCGGGAGCGGCGGGAGTGCGGAGCGACGGCCGGCGGAGGGAAACCGCCGCCTTCCCGCCCGAATCGGAGGGACACGTCGCCCAAACGAGCGGGAGAAGCAGTGGAATTCGGAGGAAATCGAGGGAAATCGGCGTATTCCTGCTGTTCTCTCGTCTTTGTGGACTGCCGGATGGATTCGGGTGATTTCTGATCGAAATCCCCGTCCAAACAGTCGCTTTCTCCCACGAATTCGATCGATTTCGTTGTCGCCCCAAAATTCGGCGATTTGGGCGAGAAAATCGACAAATTCGTCGCAAATTTGTGAATTTCGGGGCCGTTTAGTGACCAGAAACCGCTTTTCGACCACTTCCGTCGTCCACGTGTCCATGCGTTCAATTTCCGCCCGGATTTCGACCAATTTCCGCGAATTTCCGCCTTCCACCCGCATTTCTCCGCCCTTTGTTCCCCTTCGCTCATTTCAGCCGCCCGCTCGACCGGCCGACCGCCAATCCACGAGTCCGCGATGTCGCTGGTCGGCGCGAACCGCCTGCCGTGGTTCGGCAACGTGGCCGTCCGACTTCTCAATCTCCACCCGATCCCCAAACACGTGGGCTTCATCATGGTTCGTTCTTCCGCCTTCCACTTACTCACTTCTCCTCCGTTTAGGACGGGAATCGACGATACGCCCGCGTCCACCAGCTGGACAACGTGGTGGACGGGCACGCGAAGGGATTCGACCAGCTGATTCGAGTGAGCAATCCCCCTTCTTCCGTCCACTAACTCCCTTCCTTCGTTCTTTTGAGGTGGTCGAGTGGTCGATTCATTTGGGCGTGCGGGAGGTCACCGTCTACGCCTTCTCGCTGGAGAACTTCAAGCGCTCCGAGCAGGAGGTCCAGGGGCTCCAAAAGTTGGCGAAGGAGCGGTTCGAGGAGCTCCTGAAGTCGCGGTTCGTCCCGCCGCTCACCTCCCGGCTCATCCCCCTCGTTGCAGCCAACTGGAGAACATCGGCGTCCGGATCCGCTTCTTCGGAAACAAGTCGAAGTTCCCCGAGGATGTGCGCAAAACGATGGACGACGTGGAGGAGTCGACCAGGAAGTTCTGCCGCGGCATCGTCAACATCTGCGTCGCGTACACGTCGCAGGACGAGATCGTGCGCGCCATGCAGCGGGTGCAAGCGGACGTCCAGCGGGGCGACCTGAAGCCGAGGTTCGTGCTCCCGATCCGCCTTCCGCTCACTCCTCCCGTTCGTTCCAGTGCGATCGACGAGGCGTGCATCGAGAAGCACCTCGACACGCGCGACTCCCTCCCGCTCGACATGATGATCCGCACGAGTGGGGAGCAGCGGCTGAGCGACTTCCTCCTCTGGCAGGTGGGTTCTCCCCGTCGATGCGCTCATTCCTCTCGCCCGCTTGCAGTGCGGGAACGCGTTCGTCTACTTCGACAACGTGCTGTGGCCCGACTTCGGCTTCTGGCACTTCTTCAAAGCGGTGTTCCAGTACCAGCTGCACACGATGAAGACCCGCAAGCCGGTGGCCGTCGCGTGATCCCCGCCGACCACTCCGTTCACTTGCGAGAATAAACCGGGATTGTTCATTCGTTTATTACGCGAACTCGTGCATTCGAACGATCGGTAGAAAGAAGAACCGTATTGGCAGCGGGCGGCGTTAAGTGATGGGAGGAGGAATGCGGGCTTCACGAGCAAACAGCGAACAAACAAGGGAACTACCGAAAGAATAAATTAACGAGCGACTAGTGGGCGGCAGAACGGAGCCGGAGATCACTTGATGGGCGTCTTCTTGTGGGCCAGGTAGAGGAACAGGATGGAGGCGAGGGCGGAGATCAGGAAGATCACGTCGAACCACCTGCAATCCTCTGATTAGTCGTGCTCGACTCGATCGACCAACCTGTGGTAGAACTTGAACTGCAGGTCGCCCAGCACTTCGGTGATGATCTTCCTGCAACGAGAGAGATGAGAACTGCTCGAATGAAGGGAACTTGCCGGTAGTTCAACGGCATGTTCATTCGAATCAACAGGACACTCGAGACGAAGTACATCCCCTGCAAATGAGCGAGTGAGTGGACGGAGGGATGAGCGGGCAAGAACTCACCATCACGTGGGCGAGAATCAGGACGATCAGATTCGAGGATTTGCGGCTGGAGATCGCGTTGAAGAACTTGGCGATCGTGATGAGCAGGCCGCGAATCGAGGTGACCGCGATGATGCCCACGAGCAGGAAGGAGATCTGCTGGGACCAGAAACGAATGTCGATCTCGTAGCCCAGGTGGTGGACGAGGATCTCGATGCCCTTCGTGACGGGATCGACTTTGCCCACCCGGTCGAAGACGATGTTCACCGTCGAGATGAAGATCTTCCAAATGCAGTAGGCGGAGAAGAAGTAGCCGATGAAGTTGAAGTACATCCCCTGCCACGTCTTCCCGTACTCGTTCCGGTTCTGAACACAAAGGAAGAAGGTGAGGGGAAGAAGGGCGGGAACTCGCCTTCATGTTGTCCAGCTCGACCAGCTCGAGGAACAAGTGGCGGCTGAACTCCTCCTGCAGCGCGATCTCCGACTTGAGCGATCTGCAAGCGGAAGGAAGGAATGAGAAGAGGTGGGAGGAGAACGTACTCGATCTGCTCGTTCCCGCTCCGATTGGAGAACGTGCCCCAGACGCGGTTGAACAGGCCGGTGGGCGTGAAGCCGCCTGCAAGCGAGAGAAGTGCGGAGTCGGGGGGAACGAACGAACCTCCCGAGAAGGCGCTGTTCTTGATTTCGATCTCCTTCGTGAGCAGTCGCCGCTTCTTCGCCGCAATGATGTCCAGCGTCTGCTTCAGCTTTCGTTCCATTTGGTAGAGATCGTCCGCCGTGACGTTCCGCGCGAAGTACGCCATGCAGCTGCAATGCAACGAATAGAACAGAGATGAGAGAGGAGGACTCACGTGTACGGGGCGTTGACCGCACCGAAGCCCGAAAGGAAGGCCATCACCGTGACGCCGACGATGCCGATCCGCGAGATCGCCTGCTCGATGGAGAGCAGCCCGTGCTTCTGGCTGAGGATCGGGAAGTTGTCGCCGATCTTCCAGAAGAAGTAGATGAACACGATCCAGAGCACAAAGGTCGTGGGCACGATGTAGTTGACAGGAACTAAACGAACGAGAGGAATCGAGCGAACGGAAGAAGAACCCACTGATTCGCGCCGTCCGGGCCAGCGTGTAGAAGAAGAACAGGGGCAGGAAGATGATGAGGATCGTGAGAATCGTGTGGAGGGCGATCTTCCACGTGAGCATTCGGGAGCTGAACGAACGGAGTTGAAAGAAAGAAGTGGGCGGAAAGAGGAGCTTACCGCGCGTCCAAAACGTCGAGGATCTCGAAGATGATGAGCTCGAACATTGTGCACGAAAGGGCGAACATGACGGAGAAGATCGCTTGGATCTTCCGCTCGCGCACCTCGTAGGATTGGAAGAGCTGCCGCATGAAGAACACCCAGCCCAAGCCGAAGAAGAGCACTTGGGAGGTGACGACGATCGCCGCGTCCCACACGGCGTTCGCGTTCTCGACCATCGGGAGGCAACAGAGCGAGTGCAAGCGAAAAGCAACGCTGGATTCCGCGCACTCCCGAAATCCAGCGAAAACTCCGCCGTGTCACGAAGCCCCGAAATCGATCGAAGGAAACTGCGCGCTCTCGCTCGCGATGGACGGCGAATGCACGGCGTTGAGCTCGTGGATCAACGAGGATTGAGGGGGAAGACGGCGAGTGCTCGTGAACAGAGGACTCTTTCTGCACGAATGTCCGTGTTGACCGGAAAGGATTGTTTGAGTGGGGGCAATCAACTTGCTTCTGTACACGGGACGTTTGCGAGCCCCACTTGCGTTGATTCGTGGAGTGCAGAACGTTTCGGTCGCCTTCTTTCGATTCAAACGATCGAGTGCATGGGAAGGAGGTCAAATGCAGCAGTTTATTCAACAAAACGACAACAAGAAGAACAATTGCATTCTTCAATCGTTCACGGAAGAAAACGCTCGAGGCGGCCGATGAAGCCGGCGGGACGGGCGAAGAAGGCCAAGTGGACGAGTTTCTCCGGCTTGCTGCAAAGAACGCACGTGAGTAGAGGAATGAAGTAAGTGCAGACCTCAACGCAAATCGGGTGGAATGCAATCCTCGTTTCTCTTGTCCGTTGGCCGGCTGCCAGACGTCCCCGTGTAGCGTAAGGATCCCTTCGTGGACACGGATGCACCCAATTTGAACTCGATTCGCCTGATGGAAGACGCACAGATCGTAGGTGTTGGTCAGAAGATTGTAGACGAGAAGTTTGGGAAAACAAGAACCATCGAAGGGATACTTGTTCCACACAACAAAAAGGCGAATGCCTTGAGCGGTCATTCTGCAGCTCATCGGATAGTATTGCCCAATCTATAATAAACGCACGCATTGAATTGCCGCAAATTCCTTGCTCCTTACCGCGTTTGTTTTCAAATAAGTGACCGGAAGCCCGAACGGGCGCCCGTCAGCCACTAACGCCGTCGTCATGGACTCGTCGAAGCGGATCGAACGGAGCCCGTTGAGCGAGAACGTCCGCTCGTTTCCTCTACCTTTACCATCGAAGAAGTACATGCTGTTTTCGTGGAAGCACATTTGTCCAGCCAGAACGTCCGGATCTAGGTCGTAAATTCGTCCGATCAACTCCGACGTTCCAGTTTTGACGTCGATTGTGTGAACATCGAGTGGACCGGACCTTTCGCGCATCGAGAACAACAGAAAACGATTCGCGTTGTCGACAGAAAGCAAGTGTTTCGGATAGTGTCCATGCAGGCCTTCCATTGGAATGCTTTGCTTCGTGATCGAAGGAGCCGAATTCCACTGCCACAACAAGCACAAACAGCGCCCTGCATCCATGGGCCAGCCTTCGCTGATGACCTCCAACATTCGGCTCTCCTCGAGGACGACATTTGTGCAGTGCAGAGATGTAATGAGCGGATTGAACGGCCCTTTTCTACAAGAAAAGAAACGAATCAATGAATACCCACATTCTTCTCACCGATTGACGTCTTGCTTGAACGTATCAATCAGTTGAACTTCATATTCATCTCGGGCGAAAAGATCCGAAATGTGCAGCTGGAAAGAACGGAAATTTTCGGCTCAACGAACATGAAAGGACACTGTTTCTAGCCGATTTTACGTTTCTTTCAAAAACTTTCGTTCAAAACAAATGGTTACCTCCGAAATTCGCCGGACCGTCCGCCCGTCGGGAGAACAATGGTAAGAGCTGTTCTCTTGCATGCCGTCGACCGTCGAGTAGCGAATGCCGTTCGCAAGAGGAACGAAGTTGAGGACCTCCGAATTATCGCCTTCTGCCATGGTCTGAAAGCAAACAAATCTAATTGGAGGGAGCGCACAAGCAATGGAGGACGCGCGGAGTGGTCACTGCGATCGCCGAGTGGACTGCCACCCTGTTGGGCAATAGGAAGTGTTACGTCATTACAGTTCTCACGACCTTTGCTCTGATTTCTGCAATCATTCCCACTGATTACAAGGTTTCGTTTCATTGCGTTCGTGTTCCACAACTCTTTCGAACAGCCGGCGGTTGTTGGCTGTGGACAGACGAAGAAAGAAGGCATTCCGTTGGAAGGGAGGCCAAGTGGTCGGGGGCAGAGGAAATTAGCACAGTGCTAGTTGTTGCTGGCAGTGCTTCTCTTCGAGCAGAAGATGAGCACCTTCGTGTTCTGACTGACAACAAATCGTTGACTCTTCGTCCTTCTCGGATCCGTACAAGCGGGCAGCAGCCCGCGACCTCTAGCTCGTGTCAAAATCTCCGCTTGATCGAAGGCATTCGCCCAGGGTGATGCAATTAACGAATGCTTGATTTCAACACACTCCTTTGCTTAAGAACACGTCCACTTGCACGATGGACACTCCCCCTTTCCGCCGCCCGCCCACCAGCCCGCTTCTTTCGAGGCAAATCGATTCGGAGCGCAAGTGGAGCGACAGTCGCACTTCCTCGAAGCGAGAGGATTTCGTGGATCGACAAGAAGGATGTTGCTTTGGGCTCACGGCCAATTCGACACTCGGGACATCGCGAGCCGAAAACTCGGCGATTGCGACCGGGAAATCGACGAGGTTTCCGAATTTCTGCGGACTTTCGGCGGAGATTTCCGGATTTGCTTCGCGAAAGTGAGTTCTTTTCGTTCTTTCGTTCCGTTCAACTTCGTCTTGCAGGGATCCTCCGTCCTGATCGGGCGCGATGTCTTCGGACGGAAGTCGCTGGTCGGCCGCGTGGAGCAGCGGGAGGACGGCGACTTCACGATCGTCGTGGCCGTTCGCTTCACGCTGCCGGTGAGCCCTCGAATTCCTTCGTTCCATTCGATCTTTCTCGCTCTGCAGCACGCGGACGTTTTCGAGTTCCCGCCCGGAGCGCTCTTTCGGCTGGACGGCGTGCGGAACGTGCGGCAGTCGGCGTTCGGAATGAAGGTGGAGTTCGAGCTGCCGGCCGCCGCCTTCGACGAACGGGAGCTCCTCGTCCACTCGCACTACGACGCTGCCGAGCTGCCCGCCCACCCGTTCTTCGGCCGCTTCAAACGACTCCGCGTGGAGCGGGTGCCGTCGTACGACCTCCTGATCGTGAGTTCGGGAACATCCCTCGGGAATCCCGTTGTATTCGAGGGATTCCCATTGGATTCCACTGGATTCTCGTGTATTTCAGCCCTCGGCTGACTTCTCCCGCTCGCCCACAGAAGCCGAAGTGGAGGCGGTGGCCGACGAGCTCATCGAACGCCTTTCCGCCTGCATTCGGGGGATCTTCGAGCCGAAGGGCACGTTGGTGAGTGCTTCCTTTCGTTCCGCCCATCAATCCCCCGCTTGAAGCTCCCGCTGCACGTGAACCCGTCGGTGAATCCCGGCAATCAGCTGTCGATCTTCTTCTCGGGCGGCGTGGACAGTCTGGCGGTCGCCGTGATCGCCGCCCGCGTCTTCCCGCACGTCCGGCAGTTCAATTTGATCAACACGGTGTTCGGCGAGAGCGAGGAGGTGAGTTCCTCGCTTTCTCCCGCCCAAACGAGCGCGAATTTCAGGACTTCGCGGCGGCACACGACCGGCGGAAAGCACTGGAGTGTTTCGAGTTCCTCAATCGAAAGTTCGTCATCCTCTTCCCTTCGTTGAATGCCCCGTTTGATTTCAGCTACGAGAATCGCTTCTGCTTGGTACCGGTGAACGTGACGCGAGCGGAGGTGGCCGAATGGCGGCCGCAAATCCGCGTGGCGATGCAGCCGAAGGGGACGATCCTCGACGAGTCGCTGGCGGCCGTCCTCTCGTTCAGTGCGCGTGCCGTCGGCGAGCGGGTGTTCGCCGAGGGGCACGAGGGATTTCGGCCGTGAGCACTCCGCCTTTCTTCCTCTCCAATCATTCGACTTGCTGCTTTCAGACGAATCGGCCCGCTGATCCTCGTCGGCTCGGGCTCGGACGAGCTGCTGGCCGGCTATTCGCGCCATCGGAAGGTCTTCGAGGCGGGCGGTTGGGCGGCGCTCCACGCGGAGCTCCGCATGGAGATCGGGCGGATTGCCGACCGGAATTTCGGCCGCGACGATCGGGCGGCCGACTCGTTCGGGCGGGCGTTGGTGTGAGTTCCCTTCCGCTTTCAATGATTCTTCTTGCTGCTTTCAGGGCGCCCTTCATGGAAGAGGAGTTCGTCCGCTGGATCAACGGCGTCCCGCTGCCCGTCCGCGTGGACTTCGCGCAGCCGCGCGGCGTCGGCGAGAAGCGGCTGCTGCGCGTCGCCCTCCGCCGCCTCGGCCTGCCGCTCCACCTGACGGACACGCCGAAGAAGGCGATGCAGTTCGGCTCCAACTACGCGAAGCTCGAGAACCGCGGGATGAAGGGCGGCGACCGAGCGATCGACTTATGATCCCCCTGCTTGTTTCTGTTCATAAACCTCGTTTGTTCATGGACTTTATTACATGAGGCAGTTGGGAAACATGAGAGAGAAGTGAAAGAAACTCGTGGAAAGCGGGTACAAGAAGTGGAATGAGTGGAGGACTAATTTGCGCTCGTTCACGTTCCCCCAACGGACATGTAGCGATGGTAGGATTGGGAGGACTCGGACATCAACGACTGCGTCTCCTCGATGTTCTGCGGGACACTCCGGAAGGGATGCCCCTGGCTGACGGACGCCGCCCGGAAGCGAATCTCTTCGATGACCTCCTGCGCGGGCTTGTGTTGAGTTTCTGCAAGATGGGAGTGAATTCCGAGCGAAAAGAAGGAGAACTGACCGGGCAGCAAGAAGTACATCATGACGGTGAAGATGCCCGTGAGGATAATGAACGGGAGGAAGCTGAACGAGATCCCCACGAGCTGCTGGAACGGCAGGTAGAGCGTGGAGATGAGGAAGCTCAACGACCACGAGATGAACACCTGCAAGCAGTCGAATAGCTGACGGAATCCTTTTTGAACGAACCGCAAGTGTGACGGCGGCCGAGCGGAATTTCGTCTCGAACAGCTCGCTCGTGATCATCCAACTGATGGGACTGCCCGTCCCGTAGACGATCATGTACGCGATGAGGGCGCCGATGGAGCCGTAGGCGGGCCACGACCTCTGGAAGCAAGCGAGTGAGTGAACGAAGGGAAGAAGCGGAGGACCCACTTGTGTGAACGACTGGAAGTACGTGAACACGCTCAGCAGCGTCAACGAGACGGCGACGAAGAAGAGCTGGAAGAGGGCGAGCTTCCGCCGCCCCAACCGCTCGATGAGGAACGGGGCCAAGCAGGCGAACAGGAAGTACGTGATGCCGACGGCCAGCGTGGCGTAGCGCGCGTTCTGCGCCGCCACTCCCGCGTTCATGAAGATGTCCGTGCTGTACGCGAACACGGCCGAGCAGCCCGTGAATTGCTGGGCGAACATCGCGAGGATCGACACGACGAGCGGGATTCGCAGCTGCGGGCGAGTGAACAGCTCGCGGTACGTGCCCAGCCCCTCCTGAACACGCGGGAATCAACGGAAGCGAGGAAGAAGTGGAGGACGTACTTGAGACAAGGCGGCTTCCTTGATCATCCCCTCGAACATCGACTTCGCTTCGGCCTCGTTCACCAGCCGGTGCAGCGAGGCCTTCGACTCCTCGCGGCGGCCTTGACTCACGAGCAGCCACTTGGGCGACTCGGGCATGAACGGCAGCACGAGGCAGAGGACGAGGGCGGGCAGGCCGGAGAACGCGAAGGCGAACGGCCACAACCGCTCGCTTCCCAACACCTCCGGCAGGCCCATGAACAGCGAAAACCAGTCGGAGAAGGCCACCGCCACCTGAACGACGAGGAGCACTCAAAAGAAGCGGGAAGAAGCGGACGAACCTGGTGGAAGGTCCCGGCCACTCCCCGGAAGCGATTCGGCGTAATTTCCATAAGGTACCTTTAAAATTCGATAAAGAACAAGTGGGAGGGATGGAGGATCGCTTACATTGGCACCAAGCCGGTGGTCAATCCCATGCACCCGCCGAGGATCAGCCGGCCGAGGATCAGGAGCTCCGGCGAGTGCACGTACTTGGCGGACAGCTCCATGAGGGCGGCGATCACGTTCACCACGCCATTGTACACGAGGGCGTTCCGCCGACCCGCCCGCTCGGCCGCGAAGCGCGTCAGCGAGGCGCCGGCGATTGCGCCGATGGCAATCGACGAGACCGTGAAGGACCAGTAGAGATTCAGCTGAATGGAGCGGAGGAATGAAAGAACGGGAGTGTCCACTCACTTGCGTCTCCGTGAGGCCGCCATTCGGACTCCGTTGGGCGTAGGTCATGTTGATCCAAGCTGAAAGCAAGAAGAAGATGGTGGATTGAACGACGAAGCGGGCGAAGAACGATTGAACGGAGGGCGAAGCGAAATAAGAAAGGTGGAATGGAGGGAGAAACTCACTGGTCAGAATCTCCTGGTCGGGATTGACGATTCCATAGTTGTAGAACTGGGTGGACGCGCCGAGGGCTGTCACGATGACCGTAACGAAGTAGACGGGGGAGAACATCCACCCTGAAACGAGCGGAAGATGGCGATGATCGGCGGAAGCGGGAGCGGGCGGGAGAGCGCGGAGGAAAGCGGCGGGCGGTCGGCGGCGAACAAAACGGTCGGCCGGCCGTCTCGTCGGCGTTTCGCCGAGGAGTCCACTCGGGGCGGCGGCGGCGGAGGCGCTTCCTTCCGTCCGCTTATCACGGCCGAAAGTCCCCGAAAGGCGCCGCTTCTGGTGTCTGTTTGCCCCGACTTTACACCCGCGAACGTTTGATTGCTGGCGGCGAGCAGAACGGCCGTCAATTCGAGGGATTCGATCGACCGACGGGGCGAACGGAAAGCAGTTGTTTTCGTCCGCTTTCGCCCCGCCGATTGACCAAAACAACGCTGATAAACGGGCGGCAAACGAGCGGAAAGCGGGAGGAAGATGCCCGCTTTCCTTCGTGAGCGGAACGGAAGAAACACCCGCCGATGGCCGCCGATCCCCGCTCCCGCACTCACCTCGAGGTTTGGCGCGTTCGTTCGCCGTCCGCAAAACGAAGCGGCGATCAGCGCGCGGCCATTGGGCGTCGAACTCGTCAGCCGCCTTTCGCTTCGCGTCCGACTCCAAAAGCGGCAGGTAGACGCTCTTGTCGTAGCGCTTCTCCAGCCACGATTTGCGCGGCATTTCGAGCGGCAAGTGGGCAGAATAAGGAGAAGCTGCTGCTCGAGCAGAATGCAGGGATTCCGATTAGATCCCCTTGATTAGAGTTCGGAGGACTCGAAGGCGGGCGGGCGATCTGCACCGCGAGGAGGGCGGCCGACGATAAAAGCGGTGACTGAAAGGTTCCAGCCGCTCCATGCGGCTGATTGGATTGATAAGCGGGGGCAAAACAACGGAGCGAGTAGAGGAATTTGAGAGATTTCGAGAGTTCGGCCATTGATTCAAGGGATTCTTTTGACCTCGAAGGTGTCGAATGTTCTCCGCCCTTCTGTTCGTCCATTGTTTCTGCTAATTAGAAGCCGAATCGAAGCGTTTGATTGTTTTCTCGTCCACGATCGCCCCGTTCTTCCGCTGCTCCGAAGTTCGCGTCTTCGTGCACTTTGCGCCGATCGCCGCACGTGCCCGCGTGCCCCTTCGCATTCGTGAGTGCTCGCTGCTGCCCGCCGACCGGCCGCTTCACTCGTTCGGCGGGCGACCGGCGGAGGGCGAAAGCGGGGCGAAAGTGATGGCCGTTCGCTTCGCTTTCTGACCGCTGCGTGTCGCCCGCATCCACTCGGCTGCCGCTCACGTTTCGGGCGATCGGAACGGGCGTTTCGCTCGAGATCGCCGCTCGTCCATTCGAACGTTCCGGCTGCTCCCAATCGCCGCTTTGCTCCCGAATTGTTTCGTTCGAATCAAAACGGAAATTCGCGTTCTTTTTCCGTGATCCTCCCTCCAATTCCCCTCAATTCCTTCGTGCTTTCAGCCCTCCACTCCTCAACATGCTGCTCGCCTCGAAGGTCCTCCGGCCGGCGCTCGTGAACGGCGGCGTTTTGGCGAACAACTCGTCCAAATTCGCCGTGAACGTCGCCTTCTACTCGTGTAAGTCCCCCTTCTTTCGATTGAATGGACGCTCTTGGCCTAACTCTCCGCTCGCCCTAATTCGAAGGGTTTACCGCCGTTTTCACTCGAAAATCGAACGATTGCGGGCGAAATCGTGCGGTTTCTCGCCCGGGCATTGAGCGGTGATAAGAGTGGGGGACCTTGAGCGCGTCGAAGGTCGAACCCACTCGCTTTCGCTTCGATCGAACCGTCCGCTCCGCACGACGAAATGAGCGAGCGGGAGTTGGGCCAAGAGCTGTCGCAAAAGATGGAGGATTCCGTTCGTTTGGGTCAATCGGCCGTCGCTTCAGCGCAAACCCGCGAGTTCATCAAAGTGGACGTGGTCGGCAAGAACAACAACGTCGGGCTGATCACGCTGAATCGCCCGAAAGGCCCTGAACGCCCTCTGCGCCGGCCTGATGAACGAGGTGAGCGCATCCCATCCTTCTTTGCTTCCATTGACTCGAATGTTCGTTTAGGTCGCTGACCAAGTGGTGAAATTCGACGAGGACTCGTCGATCGGCGCGATCGTCCTCACGGGCTCGCAGAAGGCCTTCGCCGGTTCGTTCCGCCCACTTCTTTCCGCTGACCGCCGCTTGCAGCCGGCGCGGACATCAAGGAGATGGTGCCGATGGATTTGGCCAAGTGCTACTCGTCCGGCTTCCTCGAGAACTGGAGCCAGGTGGCGAAGATCAAGAAGCCGATCATTGCGGCGGTCAACGGCTACGCGCTGGGCGGCGGCTGCGAGCTCGCGATGAGCTGCGACATCATCTACGCGGGCGACAAGGCGGAGTTCGGGCAGCCGGAGATCCTCATCGGCACGATTCCCGGTGAGTTCCAGCCGATCCTTTCCTTTCATTTCTTTCGTTCGTGTGTTCAGGAGCCGGCGGAACGCAGCGCCTGACGCGCGTCGTCGGCAAGTCGCTGGCGATGGAGATGTGCCTCACGGGCGATCGGATCAAAGCCGAGGAGGCGCTGAAGCGCGGGCTGATTTCGAAGGTGCGTCCTCCCCTTCCTTTCCTTTCATTGATCTTCGCGTGCTTCAGATCTTCCCGGCCGACCAGCTGGTGGACGAGTCGGTCAAACTGGCGGAGAAGATCGCCGCCCAGTCGCCGCTGATCACCATCATGGCCAAGGAGGCGGTGAATCGCGCCTACGAGTCGACTCTGCAGGAGGGACTCCTCTACGAGCGCCGACTGTTCCACACGACCTTCGCGACGGTTCGTTTCCCTCCTTCCCATCGATTGATCGCTCGCCTGCTTGCAGAACGACCGGAAGGAGGGCATGACGGCGTTCGGCGAGAAGCGCGCCGCCAAGTGGACGTCCTCGTGAGCTCCCGGGCGCTCCACGATGTGATCCCCCTTCTCCTCCCTCTTCCTCGTCGTTCCTGTTTGCTTGATTAGGCGTTCTGTTGTGTGTGGTTGAATGGGAATAAACTTCTGTCTTGCCGGCGGAGATGGGCGGCGAGTTCTCGCGTTGTTTCGAGATCGAAAGCGGGACGAAGAGGAGGCGGCTTTTGGTCGATCCTCACGCCCTTGCCGCTCCTTCGTTTCCTCCGCACGGCGGCAACCACGATGTGGAGCGCCCGTGCTCGTCGATGGTCGAGCCGCTGCACGTGTTCCACGTTCCGTTGGATGCGGAGGAGTCTGCTCGTTTCGAGGCGCCCCGTACGCATCGTCCGATTTTTTCCGAAAATTTCGACTTGACGTTCGGCCGCCGGCCGCGGGCGTCCGTCTCGCCGCTCGTCCGCACGCTTCCGGCGGCCGGCGGCGGCGTTCGTCGCGGTGAATCAAGGCGGCGGATGAACGCCGCCGTCGATTGGCGGGAGGAAGAATTTCGGTCGAAATTTTCGTTGTTTACGCAATCCGCGTTCCCTTCGGCCGCCCGACGCAATCGGCTGGGAACGAGAGAAAAATTCGCCTTCTTTCCGCTCGCCCGCCCGCCGCTCCGTCGCCCCGCCGGCCGGCCGCCCGCTCGCAGTTCGCGGCGACCGAAAAACGTTCGGCCGGAGGAACGCGATTTTCGCGCGCATTGTTTACCGGAATTTCGGGTACTTTCGGGCTTTCGTTTGGATTTTCGGTTCGATCGAGCGGGATTTTGTCCCAAAAATTCGTCGATTGCCGGAAGGGATCACGAAAACGCTTCACGGCGATTGGTTACGGGGTTTCCGAAAGTTTTTGTTCGCTTTGCTCGCGGGATTCCCGTCCCGCTTTGTGTTTTCCGTTTCGATTCGCACGCCCTCGAACTTCCCGCCATTTTCTTTCGATTCCGAACGTTCAAACCTTTTCTTCTGCCCCTCGATTGCGGCGATCGCGCGGGCCGGCCGATTGGCGCCCGATTTCTGCCGCCGCCGTCTGCCGTCCGGCCGGCCCCGTTCGAATCGACGCGAACTTCGCGCCCGTTTTTGAATCCTTTCGCTAGTCGACTGCGTTGTTTTCGCCCGCGCACTTCGTTCGCCGTCTTCATTCGCGCGGCCGCAACGGTAGACGACGGGCCGCGCCGATGGGACGGACGGAGCGAACAAAGGAGGGCGAGGGGAGAGCGTCCAGATGTCGGCGATTCGCCGTGTTCCCGTGCGTCCTCCCGCTCATTACGGGGCCCGTCGAGTCGATGACCGCCGTCCGCCTCCCGTTTGGCGCGTCGATTCACTCCGCCCGCCCGCCATTCGCGATCGTTTACGCCGCCCGGCGCGCGGAGGCCCGAAAGATGGCCGACCGGCCGGCCGTCTGCGAATTTCCTCCTCCGTCGGCTTCCTCTTTGCGCGTTCGCCGAATCGCCGCTTGTGTACGGCGGCCGGTATTTCGTTCGGTCGATCGCCCCCTTCTTTCGGCTTTGGCGCGTCCGATCCGCCGCTTCGCGTCCGGCGTGTGGAAATCCTTCGATTACGGTTTCCGTTTGCTTCCAGGTTCCAAATGCGACCGAATCGGCCCTACGGCGATTATCCGGAGGACGAACGTGGCCGCGCACCGTGCGCGCAGGCGCCGCGCGAGCCGCCGCCGGGCCAACGGTTCGCCTACGGGGCGCCGCGCGACGAGCGCTACGGCGGCCGCGTGGGCGACACGTTCGGTCGGGAGCGCTACGACGAGTACGCCGAGCCGCCGCCTCGCCGCCACGACGACTACCCGCCCCGCCGCCCGCAGCCGCAGTACGAGAGTCGGGACTTATACGGCGAGCAGCGGGATCGCCGCGACTTCTACCGCGACCGCCGCGAGTACTACGAGCAGCCGCGAGAGTACCGGCGGGAGCACCTGCAGGAGCGCTACGATCAGTCGTGGGAGCAGCGGGAGCACGCCAGCAGCCGCCAACCGCCGCCCCAGCGAGCCGCCTACCCGCCCGAACGGCCCACATACGGCGAGCGGCCGTCCGCCAACTCCGGCGGCTCGTGGATGACCCACCAGCCGTCCCGCGACTACCGCGCCGGCCGGACCGCGCCCACGCCCACGAACTCGGCCAATCGGCAGCATTCGGCCCACCGCTCCACGCACAGCTTCGACCGCGAGCCGCACCGCCCGCCGACGGACACGCGCGGCCCCTACGAGCAGACGGACGTGCGCGCCGACTACGACGCGAACTTCAACTCCCGCTCGTACGGCCGCGGCGAGCAGCAACGCGCCGCCGAGTGGAACGACCGGCCGCGCCACACGAGCGGCGGCTACTCGACGCACTCGCACGGCCGCTCGGAGGACGCCCGCGGCCGCTCCGCCTCCTTCCGCCCGCCGCCGCCGCTCTCCCGCGAGCTCCGCACCGAGTCCGGAAGCCAACGCGAGGACGTCGAGGACTTCGAGCACCTCTCGCTCAAGCGCAAAAGCCGCGACAGCCCGGAGGCGCAGCCGAAGCACGGCCGCACGGAGCCGGAGGCCGTCGAGGAGCGCCCGCCGACGAATGCGGGCGAAGCGGCGGCGCCGGCGATCGTGGACGCGGACGCGAACGTCGGCCACTTCGATCGCGGCGTCTCGTCCCTCTTCGAGCTGCACTTCTCCGCCTACGGGGCCAAATTCTACCATTTCGAGGTCCTGATCTTCAAGCGCTCACAGCGCGACGTGAAGAAGGTGCTCTCCAACGGCGGTCCCCGGTGAGTCCCCCTCTTCTTTCTTCCTTCCGTTCACTCATTCCTCCTCGTTTGCAGGGAGTATCGGCTCCAGTCCGGCCTTCTCTGCACGTCGCTCGTGCAGCACATCATGCGCGAAGAGACCGGCTACCTCTACGACGGTCGGGCCAACTTGTTCACGACCAAAAGCTACGCGGACATGGAGGTGAGTTCTTTCTCTTCCATTTGCATCTCCCCGCTCATCTTTAGCCCCGAGAATACCCGCCCGACCAGCTGCCCGCGGACGTGCGCGACTTCTGCCCGCCCCGTCACGTAATCGTCGTGTCGATGAAGCGCCACCAGAAGTTCAAGCTGACGCCCAACGAGCTCCTCGACGTCCTCCGCCCGCTGAACGAAGAGTGCGACCATTCCGGCCGCGTCTTCCTCGACGCCGTGACCACCCGCGCCTTCCTGCAAGAGTAAGTTCTTCCAGCAGGCGGGGGATTGATTGCGGGGAGGAGGGGAAGCCGGGGGACGAGTGGTCGAGAGGGATGAGCGGAGAACGAGGGAGTTTGCCGCTGAATCCTCCTTTTTTCCGCTCTCCTCCCCGTCCTTCTGGACTTGAAGCTGCGAACACCGAGGAGAAGCAGAAAGCGGAAGGATTTGTGGGCCGAAAACATCGCGAGAAAGCAGCGAAGGAGAAGAAGGGGAAGGCGGGTGTTCTTCCACCATCTCCACTCGACTTCAATCAATCCTCTTCGTTTGCAGGCCGAATTACCTCCACGTGGGCCGCTGCGTGTACAAGAAGGACGTCCTGGACATCGGGCCGGGCGTCGTCGTGCGCGAGGGCATCATCAAGACGCTGCAGGTGCTCCCCAATCAGGGCGCGCCCCCGACCGTCTTCCTCGGCATTGACTGTGAGTTCGCTGCACTTCCATTCGGTTGATTCCTCTCCGCTTCCAGACAAGTGCTCCCCCTTCTTCGCGACCAAAACGATGGCCGAGATCTTCGACGGGATGGTGCGCAAAGATCCGCAGCGGGGACGCGACAAGTTCGTCGCCTTCATGCGCGACGTGCGCTTCAAGCTCTCGTACGACGCGCGGCGCACGTACATCTTCAGCGGACTGACTCGCGAACCCCTGAGCTCCTACTCGTGCCGCGGCCAGTCGATCGCCGCCTTCCTGCTGGAGAAGTACGGCGTTCAAGTGCGCCGCGAAGACCGACCGGCCGTCCTCATCCGCACGCCGCAGGGCAACGAGTCGATCTACCCGCTCGAGTTCTGCAGCCCGGTGGACGGGCAGAAGATCTCCCTCACGAAGATGCCGAGCGACTGCCAGCACGCGGTCCTTCAGGTTCGTCCTCTCGCTTCCATTCTCTCGACTGATCGCTTCGCTTCCAGAAGGGCGCTCTCGCGCCGCACGTTCGGTACGCGAAGATCCGCGAGTACGTGCAGAAGATCACCGACCCGCAGAAGGCTGGCGCACGCTACCTCCAGGCGTTCGACATTCGCGTTGAGGAGAGGAGCAACGGCGTTCGCCTGCGCCGCCACCCGCTGCCCCAACTGCTCGCCGGCAACCGCCAAGTGAACGTGCAGGCGAACGTGAGTCCACACGGTCCAATTCGATTGCATCCCGTTTTGTTTGCAGGGCGACTGGTTGACCGACGCCCCGAAGGTCCACTTCGTCGAGCCGGCCGTCAAGCATCGTTGGATGGTCGCGTACGACGACCGAATCAAGCAACAAGGCCTCAACTACACGCTCACGTGAGTCTTCCTTCTTCCTCGCTTCGATTTGATTCGTTCCCCGCCTTCAGGACCTTCTTCGGCGTGCGCATTTGCGGCTTGGCCCACGAGCAGGGCTTCAACCTGGACCGCGACCTGCTGCGAGAATTCAAGTCCGTTTCGCTCAACGAGATGGGGGGTTTCCTTCGCTGGGCGGCCGAACAGCAGTACGACGGCGTGTTCTACGTGTGCGACACGAACCCCCGCGACCACTCCACCCACGGCGCCCTGAAGCTCTACGAAGCGGTGGAGAAGTCCGTCGTCACGCAACACATCCGCCTCCAGACGATCAACAAGAGCGGGATGTCGACGATCTGGAACATCGTGGCGAAAGCCAACGCGAAAGCGGGCGGCCTGTCGGTGAGTCCAACGAGCGGAACGATCCCCCATTCATCCCCTCGCTCTCTTGCAGATCGTCCCCCGAATCGAGGAGTCGCTGGAAGCGTTCGCGCCGACCAGCCCGGGCGTGCTCGTCATCGGCTACGACGTCTGCCACCCGCCGCCGGCCGGCAACCAGGAGCGGGGCGAACTCGCACGCCAGAAGCAGAAGGACCTCACGCACGTCCATCCCAGCGTCGTGGGCGTCACGATGAACAAATCGGTCAACAATTGGACGATCACGGGCACCTACTTCTTCCAAGTGAGTCCTCTTCCCCTGCGATTCGATCCACTCGACCCGTTCGTGTTTGCAGCAGAGCCGCCGGGAGGCCGTCGACCCCGTCCAGCTCGAGGACACGATCAAAAGGATGGTCGCGGAGCGGATGACGAACAACCGCACCATCCCCAAGAAGGTGATCATCCTGCGCGACGGCGTCTCGGACGCACAGCGGAACATGGTGGTCGAGCTGGAGCGCGAGGCGATCGAGCGGGGCATCAAGGCGGGACTGAAGGTGAGCGGGAGATGGGCGGCTCCTCTCCATCCTCCTTTTCCCTCTTGTTACAGGATCCCAACGCCCAGTTCAAAGTGCTCTTGGCCGTGGTCACGAAACGCCATCATCACCGCTTCTTCTTCAACGCTGACGGCCGCATCGAAGAGGGCGGCGAAGAACGAATCGAATCGACGCTCCCCGGACACGCCGTCGACCGCAAAGTGGTCGTGAACGACGACAACACTCAGCAGTTCTTCATGCAAGCCCACCACCCGGTCGGCAAAAGCGTGAGTTTGAGCGGTGCAGAGGAAACGAGCGATCATCCCCGTTCGTTGCAGCGCACTCCGAAGATCCCCGAGTATTCGATCCTCAAGAACGATTTCGGCCTCAGCCTGCTGCAAATCCAACAGCTCCTCCTTGCGTTCTGCTCGGTGCACCAAATCGTCGCGCTCAGCATCTCGCTGCCCGCCCCGATCTTCCAGGCGGACGAGCTCGCGAAGCGCGGCTACGACAACTACACGCACTGGCGGTGAGTTCCCACCTTCATCCTTCCGTTCGTTCATTCCGCCCGCTTCCAGAGGCCTCTCGGACGAGCAGTTGCACGCGAACCCGCGGCTCGCCCGCATCCCCTTCTACGACGGGCCCACCGCGGAGCCCTTCGACTTCCGCGCGATGACCGCCGCCCTCAACGAGGTCTTCAATCCGATCGACTCGGCGCTGGGCACGGTCCGCTTCAACGCGTGAGGACCGCCGACCTGCAGATCATCGAAATGGATCGTTCTTTTCGTTCTGCCGTCATTCTTGCTCTTATTTCCTGTTTCTTAACGTCCCTGCCTTGAATTCCTCCTCTGAATGCTCCCTCCTTCTGATTTCGTCGCCTCCACCACCTTCCTGCTGATTTCTTCGCCTCCGAACGGTCTGCTCTGGAATTCCTCTTTTCAACCGCCCTTCTTCTTTCCATAGCTCTCCTCGTTTCTAACTGCCCTCCGCGATCCGTCTGCCTTCTCTTGTTCAATCGAAAACTCATCCAAAAGCGGGATCACGAGCCAAACACACTCATCAGATTTCTTTCCTCGACTGCCGCCGGTACTGCGCGATCCTCCGCCCGACTTCGCTTCCTCGTTGTTGTTGGCCTTTGTTACACACTGGTTTGTTGTGTTTGTTGTTGCCTTTCCTAATCGTTGATTGTTGCCTATTCTATGGTTGATTGAAGTAAAGCTCTTGACTAAGCGGAGGTACGTGCGGATTCGAAAGAAACGAACGATCGTGAGTGATCGGGCGAGAGCGCGGTTGGCGGAAATCCGACCGCTCTGGCTGGTGTTTTGTCTTTCAACTTTGATCGTTCGACGTCGAAACAAACCGGAAATCCTCGAGCGCATCCCGCCCGCCCGCACGCCGGCGAGTGACGTCCGACGGTCGGCTTGGTTCGTTCGATCGCTCGATCGTTCGATTAGCCAACGCTTGCCCGTTGTTGTTGGCGGGCGGATTCCCGAATCGTCGCCTCCTTCAGCGGGCTAATGAGTTCGCCGGGCGGGAAGAAGCGACGAACGAAAGAGGGCGGGCGGGAGGGAGGGAGCAAAGCAGAGGGGGGAAACACGAATCGCGTCGAGGCGCTCCATCGATCAACGCCGAGAGGCGAGTGGGCGGGCGGCTTCTCGTTCGTTTCGCAACGAAAGTCCACCGGCAACTCGTGGACGACGAGCGGCATGTCGACTGACCACCTGATTGATCGACGAACTTGCGCAACCGCGAGTCGCCGGTGGGTCGTGCGTATAAAAGAGGACGGTGGAGCGGGAGTGGACGGAGCAATCAGGCGGGTTCATCCCGCCGCTCATCTTCTTTCTCCTCACTTTCTTCCCGCACGGCGATCAAAACAAGCCGCTTCTCTCGGCGAGCGAGTGGAACCGGTTGGCTTGCGGGCGTGCGGGCGGGCGAACGTGCTGATTGCATAACCGAGATTACGCGAACGTCCCGTCTTGTCGAGATCTGCGCGCCGAAAACCCGACTGCCCGCCGTCCAGCCGCTCGCCCACACGCCCGCCGCACTTCGCCGATCGTTCGAGTGAGTGGGCGGCGGGATCGGGACGTGCTTTCGAGCGGATGGAAAGTGGAAGCCATCCGGCCGGTCGAGATGTTCTTGAATGCTGCCAAACGGTTGTCTCGTGGTCCCAAGCGTTCCGAGGTTGTTCCGTGCCGATGCCACTGCAATCTCCTGCCATCTTCCGCGTCCACTCATATTTTCGTACAAAAGTGAAAAGAAGGGCACTTCTTTTGCATCAACTCATCGGGCAGACGTCATCTCATTTCGCCCACTCACTCCTCCACGGCGCGTGAAGCGGTCGGAGGAGGAGCGGCGAGGCGGCGGCGGAGTGACCGGTTCCAGTCGCCCTCTGAAGTCGCTTCTTTTCGTTCGTCCGCTCCTCCCCGAGTGTTGCGCAGTTGAAAGCAGAAGTGAGGGGCGAGTAAAAAGCGGCGTGACCCCCGCGGATCGAAAGCGAAGACGCGCCCTCGACGGCTCCAATCGACGCCAATTGGATCGACGCGAACGGCGCGCGCGGCGGAGCAGGACGGTAATCCGCGCCCTTCGTTGCACAGTCGGGTGAAAGGCGAGTGGATGAGGCGGGCGATGAGTGCCGTTTGTTGTCGATTACTTTCGATTCGTTTGACTTATCATCACTCGAATTAGAGAGATTGGGTCGCTCGAAGACAATCGTGTGAAGCTTGCTCGTCTGTGCCTCGAGTTCCCCGTGCTTCGTTCCCATCTCCCGAACGTCATCCAGCTTCCAGGCGCCCGAAATGTCGGCGATTTTCGGCGGCCGACGGGCCCACGCGGTGCTCGGGAGCTCGTTGCTGCTGTTCGTCCTCCTCCTCGCCCAGAACGCGGCCGCTTTGCGCATCAACTGCGGCCGGAGCTTCGTCGCGTGCACGACGGACGGGAGCTCGGCGCTGGACGACGCGACGGACGGCGGCGTCCGTGCGGGCGGCGCGTCGCATCGCGTCTACGGCGTCCAGAACCAACCGCAGCTGCCGCGGCCACGCATCCCCGACGCGATGGTGAAGACGGCGGCGTTGGACGCGCAGCGCGAAGTCGAACGTTTGCTGAACGAAAACGACGCCCGACCGCTCGAACTGCGGCACCCGCTTTCGGCGGCCATCGGCGAGTACGTGCGCCTCCACTCGGTGAATCAGGCGGCGAAAGCGTTGAGCGTTCCCGCGTACGTGTCGACGAGCATGACCAAACGATTGTTGCTGTGAGTTCTTCCCACCGATCTCTCCGATCACGTGCTCGATTGCAGGCTGGGACTGCGGGACGTGGACATCGCGAACGGGGTGGACGACGCCGTGCTCTCGGGCACCATCCTCGGCCGCACCTGCCAGAATCGGGGCGGCGTGAACGGAGCGGCGTTGCGCGCGAACGAAAGCTGCCCGCCCACGTTCTACCGCTCGTTCAACGGCGAGTGCAACAACGTGCGGCACGCGGCCTACGGCGCCGCCTTCCAGCCGCTGCAACGTTTGGCGCCCGCGTCTTACGCCGACGGCGTCGGGCAGCCGCGCGAAGCGAAGAGCGGCGGCCACTTGCCGAACGAACGGCGCCTCTCCGCAGAGATCTTCCGGCCGCCCGGCGAGGCGCACTCGCTGGTCACGCAAATCACCGCCTTCTGGTTGTACGTGGTGGCGAGCGACATCGCGCACGTGGCGCCGAACCAGCTGATCGTCAACGGTGAGACCGGAAATGCAGCCTCTCATCGTTCTTCTCGTGATTGCAGGCCAATCCTACGCCCTGCCCTGCTGCAACCCCGATTTCAAGCACCTGGACTGCGATCCCATCCAAATCCCGCCCACGGACGCCTTCTACAACCTTTCGGGCATCACGTGCATCCCGCACTCGCGCACCCTGCCGGCCGAGCCCCGCCACTGCAAGCTGGGCCAGCGGGAGCAAGCGAACGAGGTCTCCAGCTATTTGGACGCGAGTTTCATCTACGGTACGCCTTCTTCCCAGCAATCGAATGGTTGATTGATCGAACTGCAGGCTCGTCGGTGGAGGACAGCCGAATCCGACGGGCGGCGGAGGGCGGCCGGCTGCTGACGATCAACATCCCGACGAGCGGCGTCTACGACCTGCTGCCCACGGACAAGAACTCGCCCGACTTCTGCCGCTCGCAGCAGACCGCTCCGAATCGGTGCTTTGTGAGCGGCTCGAAGGACGTGAACCTGCTGCCCGGGATCGCCGCCCTGCACACGCTGTGGACGCGGCAACACAACCGAGTCTCCTCGCAGCTGAAGGTGCGTTCTTCCCGCCTTCTTCCCCTTACACCTCGCTTTCTTGCAGCTTCTGAATCGCCGCTGGAACAACGAGCGACTGTTCGAGGAGAGCCGCAAGATCGTGATCGCCCAACTGCAGCACGTCACGTACAACGAGTTCCTGCCCGTTGTCTTGGGGCAGGAGGCGATCAAGTGGGCGGGCGGTCGAGTGCATTCTTCAATTCCTCGCTTCCAGGCGCTACGAACTGCGGCTGAAGACGAACGGCTTCGACTCGCAGTACGACATGAATTTGAGTGCGGACGCGCTGAACGAGTTCGCCGTCCTCGCCGCGACGGTCGCCTTCTCGTGGCTCCCCGCTCAACGCATCAAATTCACGCAGCAGTTCAACAATCCGGACTCGCTCGTCCTGAAGGGCGGCTTCGAGAAGCTCGTGCAGTGAGTTTCTCTTTTCATGCCCTCTTCGAACGAAGTTTGCAGCGAGTTTATCACGAACACGGTGGAGAAGGCGGGCGTCAAGATGGCGAACGAATTCCGCGGCGAATTCCTCGCCTCGCACGTCACCGGCCTGGGGTTGGACTTGGCGGCGATTGGGCTGAAGTTGGGGCGTGATCACGGCCTGCCCACGTACGTGGCGCTCCGACGGCAGTGCGGCTTCGGACGGGTGCGTTCTCTGCTTGAAGAGACGAAGCAAGAGGATCGTTCAGGTCTACACGTTCAACGACCTCCGCACCGAGTGGATCAACGGCGAGCTGGTCGATCGGGTGGCCGGCTTGTACGAAACGGTGGACGACATCGACCTGCTAGTCGGCGTGCTGGCCGAGACGCCCAAAGCGGGCGGCATCGTCGGGCCGACGCTCGCCTGTGTGCTCGGGAATCAGTTCTATCGGGTGAGTGCAACGAAGAAAGAATGAGATGAACGGGGGACTTCAGACCGCGCGGGCGGATCGCTTCTGGTACGAGAACTACTTCGCGACTTCGGCCTTCAACGAGGAGCAGTTGGCGCAAATTCGCCGCTTCTCGTTGGCCCGCCTGCTTTGCGACGTGGGCGGCCAGTCGCTCGTCCAGCCGGCCGCCTTCCTCCGCTCTGACAGCTTCGAGTGGGCGGCCTCCTTTCTTTCTTGTTTCAATCGGATCGTTGCAGGAATCTCGTGATCTCGTGCGAGGCGGACGCCATCCCCAAGCTGAACCTCGAAGCGTGGAAGGACGACGACGCCTCCGTCGAGCTGCCCGTCACGCGCCAAACGTTGGCCAAAGTCGTCGAATTGGCGAAATTCAACGTGGAGGAGCGAAATCGCCGCGAGTCCTCCAACGTGCAGAAGAGTGAGTGGGCGAAGGGGAGGAAGAGAGCATCCGGTTTGCGTGTCTGTTCAGATCAAAAGGAATTCCAACGCGGGGATCCCCTCTTTGCGTACGGGAACATGATGCGCTCGAAGCAGGAAACGAAGCACTTCTCCCGAGTTGCGGACGTTCTGCTCGAGTCCACGAAGATTCTGGCTGAAGGGTGGGCAGAAGGAAGAAAAGATTGTCTTTATTGCATGGGATTGAAGGCGAACACTGCCGGACGGCGAGGAGCTGCCCCGCTTGAGCAACGACCTCCTGCAACGCCTCCTGCCCGGCGTGCCCGTCCACGAGGTGTTTAATAACTTCACCGCCTTCCTGAACGAGTACGGCAACGGAGTGGACGAGTGTCTGCCCCGCGCCCTGCCCTGCGATCACACGAGTCGCTTCCGTTCGGCCTCCGGCTGGTGCAACAACCTGAAGCATCCGGAGTTCGGCAACGCGTTCACGTCGCTGGTGCACTTGATGCGGCCCGTCTACGAGGACGGCTTCGATGCGCCCCGTTCGCGCGCCAAGAGCGGACACGTGCGTTCGCTCACGAATTCGAAGGGAAGATTGAAGAGCTTTAGGTCCTTCCGTCCGCTCGAAAGATCTCGAACATTGTGCACTCGGACGTGAACGTCAGCCACGTCCGCTTCACGCACATGATCATGCAGTTCGGGCAGTTCGTGGACCACGAGTTGACGCACTCGCCGGTCGCGCGCTCGGCCGACGATCAGATCCTCAACTGCACGCGTTGCGACTCGCCGCAAACCATCTCGCAGCACTGCATGCCGCTGCGCGTGGAATCGGGCGATCCACACTTTCCTACGCACTACCCGAACGGAGAGCCGCGGTATTTCTTTCGTTCAAGAGAGGGGTGATCAGCGAGGAGCTTGCAGCTGCCTGCCGTTCGCCCGTTCCGTCCTCGGCCAGCTGAACCTCGGCTATCGCGGGCAAATCAATCAGGTGGGCGGTAGTCGAAAGAAGGAATGAACGGTGGGCTTCCAGCTGACCGCGTTCGTGGACGGCTCGGCCATCTACGGCTCGACGGTCTGCGAGGCGAACAACCTGCGGATGTTCCGCGGCGGCCTCATGAACTTCACGAATTTGGGCGACGTCAACCACATGGCGCTTCCGCAGGGCGGACAGGTGCGTTCTTCCGCTCACTCCCTCCTTCTAACCGAAGGTGGATTGCAGGAGAAGGATTGCCGGTCGTTGCCCAAGGAAATGTGCTTCGTGGCGGGCGACGAGCGGAACAGCCATCAGCCGGGTGTGTTCTCCGCTCTTCTTCGTTTTTTGACTTGAAAGCTGCAGGCCTGACGATGATGCACACGTTCTTCTTGCGCGAACACAACCGACTCGCCCACGCGCTCGCCGCCATCAATCCGCATTGGGACGACGAGCGGTTGTATCAAGTGCGCTCTCCTCCCATCTTTCTTGCATTCAATTGAGAGCTTCAGGAGACGCGCCGCATTCACGTCGCCCAGTTCCAACACATCGTCTTCAGCGAATTCCTGCCGAAGATCATCGGAACGAACCTGCTGGCCGAGTACGACCTCCTGCCGCTCAAGGACGGCTACTACAAGGTACGTGCAATGCAGTGGTCGTTGTAACGAGCGAGTGCGCAGAACTACGACGACACCTGCAATCCGGGCATCTCGCAGCCGTTCGCGACCGCCGCCTTCCGCTTCGGGCACACGCTCGTGCGGCGGATGTTCCCCCGGCTGGACGCGAACTACCAGCCGATGAGCGACCCGGTGGACTTGGCGAACCACTTCGGACACGTGGGGCCCATCTACAACCGCTCGGCGGGCGGAATGGACTCGATGCTCATGGGACTGTTGGGCACGCCGGCGATGGCCTTCGATCGGCACATCACAACGGCCCTCCGCAATCATCTCTTCGCTCGGTGAGTGCACGAGAATGAAGGAAAGAAGGATTCGTTCGGTTGAAGGCGCGGCGAGAGCACCAGCGGCATGGACCTGATTGCGATTAACATCCTGCGCGCTCGTGATCACGGCGTCCAGCCGTACAACGATTTCCGTCCGATTTGCGGCCTGAAGCGCGCCCAAACGTTCAACGACCTGCTGGACATCATGGACGAGTCGGCGGTGGCCGCCTTAAGGCTGGTCTACGAGCACGTGGATGACATCGACCTCTTCCCGGGCCTGGTGAGCGAACGGCCCCGTCCGGGCGCCCTCCTCGGGCACACGATGTCCTGCCTGCTGGCCGAACAGTTCCGTCGGCTGAAGAAGTGCGATCGTTTCTACTACGAAAACGACAACGCGGCCGCTCGTTTCACGCCCGGTTCGTCCTCCCGGAAAGTTTGAAGAAACGTTGTGGATTTCAGCGCAACTGCAAGAAATCCGAAAGATCAAGCTGGCGAACATCTTCTGCCAGAACAGCGAGTTCCTCACGTTCTTGCAGCCGAACGTCTTCGATTTGCCCGACGAGAACATGTGAGTTCTCCGCATTGAATTCTGTTGATTCTCGCGTGCAGGAACGCGCACTTGGGCTGCGACAACTTCGAGCGCATCAACCTCGAGCATTGGAAGGAGAAAGGTGAGCAGCAGCAAGGATTCGAGTGGTCAATCGTTCGGCTGTTGCAGAGAACTGCGAAATCAACGGCCTGCTGATTCGACGCGGTGAGACGCGCAACGTGACGCCGTGCATGAGCTGCACGTGCACCGCCGACGGAACCGAGTGCAATCCCGTCCGCGTGCAGAACTGCGAGAAGTTGCTGGAGCAGTTCGAACGCGCCGAACTCGAGAAAGACGCCTCGTGCATGACGCAGTGCGCGGAGGCGTTGAGTGTGCCCGCGAAGTCGGGCTAATTAGGAGCTTTTGCTTGGAGTTTGTACATACTTGCCGTCCTTATTTATCGCCTAAATTATTCCCACTGACGACTAGCAGATTGTTTATTCGGGCAACCGTTCGTAAAGCCAATCAATCAACGAATCAATGAGAACAGGAAGGGGGGATGTGTGCGTGGGCGATCACTCGGAGCGACGGCGGCTCTTCAGAAGCGATACGAACCGTAGGGAGTGCTGAAAGAAGGAGGAAGTGAAGAGCAGACAGGCGGGAAGACCCACCGGCAGAGATCCACGACCACCGGTTTCTTTTGCCGCTCGAGCGTCCGCCGACTCAAGCAGCAGACGACGACGGAGCGGCCGCTCCGATCGACCGTGATCTCCGCGTCGGAAGCCAGCGCCTCCACGCCGTCTGCGAAGCCCGCCTTGAGCGCTTCGGCGCGGAAGTCCAGCGAGAAGTCCGAGTGGAAGACGCGCAGGAAGTGCTCGAAAGTCATCGGCCGCTCGCTGGCCCGCAGCGAGTTCTTCGCCAGCCCGATCGTCGCGCTCCAAGTCAGCTCGTCGGTCATCTCGCACGCGAACTGAAAGCCGGTCGAATCGGTGAGTGAGTAACCGGTGGTAGAAACGCGGAAGAAGGCCGTTAATTAAGGAGATTGGTGGGCGAAAGACGGGCGAAGAAAAGCGGCTTATCGCCCCGCCGGACCGCACGGCCGTCTGCTCACACCTTTCGGCTTTCCGCCCGGCTTTGTCGCCCGACTGAAGACGGCGACCGTTTGAGGGATGAGAGGATCAAAATGGGAGCGGAAAATCCGCTCAACGTCTCCAGCAACCGACAAGAAGAACGGAGAGGGAGGCACGAGGAAAGCGGCAATTAATGGACGGCCGAGTCACGAGGCCAAAAGGGCGGGCGGCGCGCGTGTCGGCGGCCCAAAGCGGCGAGCAGAAAGTCCGCGAAAAGGCCGCAGGAATGAATGAAATTTTCGTCGATTAGCCGCCGCCGCTGCAGCCGCAGAAGACGGAAGTCGCGGCGGGAGTGCATTAGCCGGCGAGATCGCCCGTTCGTCTGCACCCACCGCTTTCGGGCGACAAGCGACGACTGCAGACGAGCGGGCGGAGTGGTGAACCGGCGGATCCGTCCGCCCGCCCGCGCGTCTCGTCGCCGCCGCCGAAGCGTTCGCATTTCGTCGGTCGGGGCGCTCTCGACGAAAATCTCGGCGATCGACGAGAGCCGCCGCGGAAGCGACGAAAAGCCCCGCAGGAGCGAGTGGTGATTGATGGCTGGTTGGGCGACCGCCCCGTCTCGTCCCGCACTCCTGCGTTCGTTCGTCCGTTCGGCGGCCGGGAACAAGCAGCCGAAAGCCCCCGCATTGACGAAAGCCCGGCCGAGCGGCCCGCCCGACGGCCTCCCGGTTCGTTCGTTAAGCCCCCAATTCCCGTGAACCCCCCACTTGTGCACACCTTCCAGAAGCAAGCGGGGGGACTACGGTCCTTCTTTCGTGCTGCCCGAAGCAAACAAGAAGGCCGAAATGAAAGAAATCGGCGGAAGTCGATCGAAAGAACCGACTGCTCGCCGAAATCACGAAGATTTCCGTTTGGTCGACGGAAAGAAGCGAACCGCAGGCGCGTGAGTGCCGCACGAACAGGTGCCGCTCGCGTGCATTTCGAAGCAATACGAATGGTTAATTGCCTCCACGTCTTTCTTCCACACGGCCTACGGTCGTTCTTTCGTGCGCACGGGCCTCAATTACGCCCCGTTGTGCCGTCGGTCGACCTTTCGGGACGACCGGGTGATTTCGGGAAGGCCGCAAGCAGCGACGGCGGCGGTAATCCTTGATTCTTCCTCCAGGACGCCAATTTGCGGCCATTTCTTTCGAACAAACGCTCCAAATGGGCGGGATGACGTTCGCCGTCGCCCCCAGACGCCAATTAGCGCCGCCATTGAGCTTCCGCTGCGTTCGGCCGTCTTTGCAGTGCGGAAGATGAGAAATTCGATGCGAATCGTTGGGGATCGATGGAAGAAGTCGAGGAGGAATGACCGCAGAAATCAACGGAAGAACGGAGCGAATCGATCGGTTGCATCCCGCGCGCACACTCCCGAACGCTCGCTCGTCGGCGACGGCCGCTCGCGTGCGGATTTCTCGCACTCGTTGGACGGAGCGAGTGGAATTCGTTGATTGAACGAAGAAAGCCACGAATTGGAGTTGGAAGCCGACCGCCTGGATTCGGAGCCTCGAAAATGGTGAGTTCTTGACAGGATTTGGCTGCGGCCGCCCGATCGAGCGGGAAATCCCCGCCTTTCCTCGTTTGTTTAATTCCTCCACTTGTTTCCAGTTGGTCCTCGTGATCGGCGACTTCCACATCCCGCTGCGCGTGTGCGACCTGCCGGCGAAGTTCCGCAAGCTGTTGGTGCCGAACAAAATGCAGCACATCCTGTGCACGGGCAACCTCACGACGAAGGAGACCACCGAGTACCTGCGCTCGTTGGCGTCGGACATCCACCAAGTGCGCGGCGACTTCGACGACTCCACGGCGCCCGACTCGAAGACCATCAACGTGGGGCAGTTCCGCATTGGGTTGATTCACGGGCATCAAATCATTCCGTGGAACGACCTTCGGGTGGGTTCTCTCGCTTCTTTCCGTTCGATTCTTTCGTTTTCCAGTCGCTCGAATTGACCGCTCGGCAGATGAACGTGGACGTGCTCGTCAGCGGCCACACGCACGTGTGCAAAATCTACGAGAAGGACGGCGTCTTCTTCGTGAATCCCGGCTCCGCGACGGGCGCCCACTCGCCGCTCCTCAACGAGTGCGTTCTTTCTCACAATTTTCCGTAGATTCCTTCGGTTTAGACCGGCGATCCCGTCGTTCATCCTGCTGGACGTGCAGCCGGCGGTGGTGGTCGCCTACCTGTACAAACTGATCGACGACGAGGTCAAGGTCGAGCGGATTCAATTCAAGAAGAAGGAGGCGGCGGCCTGAACGCCGCTGAACGAGTGCCTAATCGATTGTTCGTGTGTTTATTTATTGCCTTGGTGTTCTCTTACTTCCGTTCCACTCCGCAATCCTCGTTGTCCCAATAATTCTACCGCCTTCTGCTAATCGCGAGAGAGATTCGAATAAATCGATCCGTCGAGCAAGATTTGAAGTTGTTCGAACAGGAGTCAACGGTTCGTAGCCGCTCGTATCCAAAGACCTTCGAATCGCTTTGATCGCCGTTGATCCCACTCGTTTCCAGCCGCCCGCCCGCCGCCCGTGATGTCGCTGCGGCCGCTGAGCGAACGCGTGGCCCGCGACCTGATGTTCCTCGACCCGGCGAGCGAGGACGACCGCGCGTGGGCGCGCCACCAACTCCCGACCGCCGCCATCAACGTGCCGGCCGATCAAGTGCCCGACCAGGACGCCGAGTTCAACCTCCTCATTCAAGAGAGCGAGCGCTGGCAGGACAGCCGCCCGGTGGGCTTCTGCTTCGATCACGCCCATGTGCCGCGAGATTGAGCTCCCCTCGATTGATTGTTTGTTTTTGTACAGCTAATAAATCTGTTCTCTGCTCGTCTGCTTGCATTGATTGAAGGGATGTTTCTTTGAGTTGAGAAGCAGTTTGTTTCGATGGACAAGTGGACGAAAGTTGCTGCTGGACGTGAGCAGAAGCAACGGAGTCGTTGCAACTTCGGATCAGAAACGAGTAGCCGCAGGGGGACCCAACGGATCAAACGGTTCATTTGAACGATTCAAGCGGTCTTTCGGTTGATTAAACTCGTGGACGACGGGAGCAACGAAACTCCAGCAGAGAGCAGCGCGTGAAAGCGGACGGGGAGTAAAAAAGCGCCCGAGCGGAGTGTTTGCTGGCGGCCGAATTGGCGCCACATTTCGAACCTCCGCGCTCTTTTTTCGTCCCACCGGCCGGCCGGGCGACCCGCCCGTCTGCCCGCTCGCCGCCGCTTCGGGGCGTTCGTTTGATTGCGGTTTGCTTTCGATCGTCCGTCCGTCAAGTCGGGAGTTGTTTCGGAATTTCGCTCGTGGAAGCCGTGTGTTCTTTGCAGTCGCTTCCTTTCGTTCTGATTGCTTGGTTTTAGGATTTCCGCCTGACTGCAGCAAAATGCGGGAGAAATCCCTCTTTTTGCTCCTGCTCTTCACGGCGGCCGTCCTGCCGACGATCGGCGGCTACCGGCTGAACGTGCCGCGAGTGCTCCTGCCGTACTACCCGAAGAATCAGGTCTCCTACGTGCTCGAGGTGAAGGAGCCCGATGGCGGCTGCTTCTTCTGGTGAGTCGCCCGAATTCTTTGGATTTCTTCTCATTTCTTCGTGTTTGCAGGAAGTCCACCCGGCCGAACATCGTGAGCGTCGAGATGATCGACCCGGAGCGGGGCTGTTCGGACAAGGCCGTGATCACGGGTTCGTTCCTCCCTTTCGCCCACTCACTCCCGTTGATTCCTTGCTTTCAGCCCGCTCCCGCCACTCCGCCGAGCAGTCGGCCGTCATCTTGGCGACGGACCACGGTAATTCGCTTCGATTCGTTCTCCTTTCCAAACTGCTTGCTTTCAGCCGGCGAAGTTTCGCTGAGCTGCGACGTCCGAGTGGATTTGGTCGAGCGGATCAACATCTTCACAACGACCGGCTTCCTCTTCCTCGAGGGACCGCCCGCCAAGATCCAGGCCCACGGCTTCAACGCACGAGGCAATCAGTTCTCGACGCTCGGCTCGATCCCCTTCGAGTGGTCGCTGAAAAGTGCGGACTCGACCGATCGCCGCCCGCTGCGCATCGTTTCCTTCTTCGACTCCAACTACCAAGTGCCGTAAGCTCCCTTTCTCTTCCTTTCGGCTTCAATCAATCCAATTTGAGGTTCGGAATTGCGGAGCTGGAGGCGCAAAAGAAGCGCGGATCCGAACTCCTGCTCGAGGGCGTCCAAACGGGCAAAGCCGAGCTGAAGGCGAAGATTGTCGACTCCGAGTTTACGGTTCGTTCTTCCCGCTTCTTTCTTTCGTTCAATCGAAGCTTTCAGCACGTCCCGCCGGCCACCACCGAGCTTTTCGTCGTGCAGAAGGCGATCCTCGTCCCGTCCGAAGACCTCTTCGTTCCGGTCGGCGCCATCGTCAACTACGGAGTGGTGATCCTGAAGCAGTCGGGCCTCGAGCCCGTCCCGCTGCCCTCCCCGCAGTACCGCCTGACCGTCACGAACGACGCGGTTGGCCGTTGGGACGAGCAGAAATCGCAGCTGATCGCCCAACAGGTCGGCTACACGGACTTGACGCTCGTGGACACCAGTGAGCGTCTTTTCATTGATTCCTTCCTTTTATTGGATTGTTTGCAGCCTTCGAAGAGATCTCCAAGGATGTGTTCGAGTACGTGCGCGTGACGGTGCTCGAGCCCGACTCGCTGGGCTTCGTCGTCGACCGCGGCGACAACTGGCACTTCCAACTGGACGTCGACTACAAGATCCACGTGAAGTTGTTCGACATCGACGGAAACGAGCTCTTCATTCCGGAGGTTCGTTCGATGCAATCAAACGTCCACTAATTCCTTTGTTTAGAACGCCAACTTCAAGACGAACTTCGAGTCGGACCACCTGAAGGTGCTCGAATCCTCGGCCAACGGGACGTACTTCCACGTGCGCGCCCAGAAGACGGGCGTCACGCACATCAACTCGGTCTTCTACGAGCTGATCGGCGAGGTTCGTTCCCATCTTCTTGCCCTTTCGTGATTGCTCGCGTGTTCAGGACGGGACCGCTCAGCCGTTCGAAGTCCGCATCTCCGGCCGGCAGAAGATCGAAATCAGCGCGCCGATCAAGGTCGCGCCGCATGTCCTGATCTTTCCGCACGACCCGAAGGCGCACTACGAGTACCGGCTGAAGGCAAGCGACCTCTCTGTTCTGTTCGATTGACTCCTCTGCAGGCCACGGGCGGCTCGGGCATCTACACGTGGACCTCGGAGAACAAGAACACAGCGGTCGTGTCCGAGGACGGGACGATCCGCTCCGGCGCACTGGGCGAAGCGGTGATCCACGTGGAGGACTACCGCAATCCGCTGCACTACGACCTCGCCAAAGTGTTGGTCGTGGCGCCCACCGAGGTCGCGTTCGGGCCCTCGCCGGTCGAGGCGGAGATCGGCGCCGAGTTGACGCTCAACATCAAACTTTCGGGTCGGCTGAACGAGGAGCAGAACAACGCGCTCGTTCCGTTCGCCGACTGCCGCCGAGCGGACCTCCAATTCGGCCTGCAGGACTCGAAGTTCTTCCAAGTGGACACCGGTGAGTTTCCTCTCGCTTTGTTCCATTGATTTGTCGCTCGCTTGCAGAGAAGAAGGCGGAAATCCCGGCGGACGGCCACGGCTGCCGCACGGTCACGTTGCGCGCGTTGGCGTCCGGCGACACGCGGATCACCGTCTGGTTCGGGCACTTGACGGCGACGCTGGACATCTCCGCCTACCCGCCGCTCAAGGTGGCCACCAACCCGGAGCTGCTGCTCACGCTGGGCGCCGCCGCTCCCGTTTGGTTCGAGGGCGGACCGCGGCCGTGGCTTCTGGATCCGTCGCGCCACTTCTCGCAGCTAGAGGCCGCCGATGCGGAGGTCGCCGCCGTGGTGCCGCACGAAGAAACGAGCCAAGTGTTCTGCAAGGAGATCGTCTCGGATACCGTGAGTCCTCTCGTTCATATCCTGATTGTTCCCTCGGGTTTAGACGATCAAAATCCGAGTGGGCAACCGAAAGAGCGCCACCAATCCGTTCCCGGCGGTCGCGACGGCCGAAATCCCGCTCTGTTGCGCGATCCCCACCCGACTGGCGTTGTTCCTGCGGAATCGCAGCGCACGCACCAACCTGGACTCGTGCCCCGCTTCTTCGGTTCGTTCCCTTCCGTCTTTCAGTCGATCGATCGCTTGATTGCAGCTCTCGATCCACTGCACCGAGCCGGCCGACCTCGAGCTCCGCGGTTTCGGCACGTGCGGCGAGCAGGCGGCCGAGCGGGAGTTCAATTCGATCTCCTCGCTGATCGTCGAGTACAAGGCCGAGCAATCGGACCTCGCGAAAGTGCACGCGTTGGAGTCCACCGAAGAAGACAAGCGTCCGTTTCTTTCCACTCGATTCGATCGATTCCTATCGTTTTGCAGTGTTCTCGCAGGTCGAACCCAAGGGAAAACCCGGCCGACTGGTGACGCGCGCGACGGCCGTCGGCTTCCACTCGCTGGGCTCCAAGTCGCCCAAACACAAGCACCCGCTGCCCGACGGTCACGCCAAACTCCAGACGGAGCTCTCGCTGCAGCTCGTCAACTACGTGGAGGCCCACCCGTCCGCCCACGTCGTCCTCTGGAATCAGCCGAGTGCGCGCGCCGTCGTCCAACTGCGCGGCGGCTCCGGACACTTCTGGCTGGACTCCGCCGAGTTGGCGCCCTTCGTGAACGTTGAGGTGAACGGGAGGAAGCAGTCGACCGTCTTATCGATCGGAAATTCCAGCTGAAACAAACGGACGGCGACACGACGGCCGTCGAAATTCGCCCGCTCAAGAAGGGAACGCTCAGCCGCTTCCAGCTCTTCAAACTGCCCGTCGTGGACCTGTGCATCGCCGGCGAGCCGCTGGAGTTGAGCGTGAAGATCACGGAGATCGGCGCCATCCGACTGGAGGGCGCGCAAAAGTGCGACCTGTGCCAACAGGCGCCCTTGCGCGTCCGCGTCTACGACATCGAGGGGCAGGAGTTCCCGGCCGAAGACGTTCGGCGTTTGAATTTCGACATCGAGCTGGGCAACAACTTTTTCCACGTTGAGCGGTGAGTGTGCTGAAGCGATTGGGATGAGTGAACGAGCGAGTGATTGCAGGATCGCGTTGAGCGAGAACGCGGAAGATTCGGTGACCGTCGGCGTGAAGTACCCGGGCGAAACCGTCTTCAGCGTCTGGGAGGCGGACGACCCCCGACTGGCCGAGACGTTCCCCTCGCTGCCGGCCACCAAGAACGTCCTGGCCGCCCGAAACTCCGTCCACTCCGAGCCCATCTACGGCCCGCCCCAGGGCAGCCAGCTGGTGGCGAGCTGCGACCGGCCGGGCGGCTTCACGACGATCCGCTCGTCGGCGTTCGGCCTTTCGGGCGTGTTGGGCGAGTTCTTCGACCGCAATCTCGGCATTTTCATCTTCCTGCTCACCATTGGAGTGACCATCTCCACCGTTTCGGGTACGTCCCTCTCGCTTCATGCTCCTCAATGATCCATGGCTTCGTTTAGCGATCGTCTGGTTGTGCTGCGCCTTCCGCCCGACGCGCGTGATCCGAACGCCCGGCAACAGCGTGATCTACGCGCACGAGATCGGCGACGGCTCGTACACGATCCTCCCGCGTGATTAGGCCTTCGATCTTCCGTCTTTCTTCTTTGAATTGCTCCGAATTGTTGTTGTTGATTACGTTCTATCACTCGTTCGTCTATGGGTAGTCTCTCCGTGCCTCCGCCTTCAACGCTCTCTCTTGTTCGCTCCCACTTGTTTCCTTCCTTCGTTCGATTCGTTCCCTCGTTCATTCGTTGTTGTTGCTTGCTGTTGTGTTGTTGATGTCCTCGAATAAACCTCGTTCAATCCTTCCCGTTCATTAGCGGAGAGTCCAACTGAAGCGGTCGGCAAACGACCGACAGAGCGAACGGCGACATTTGACGTTTCGCTCGTTCGTTCGCGCGAGCCGGCTTCTCATTTCGGCCAGCCGCCGCCTCGTCCTCGTCGTCGTCGTGGTCGTCGTCGTTCTAATCATGGCCGTGTGCAAATTGGCGGTCGTTTTATTGTTTGCCGTCGCTCTCCGCTCGTCCCACTCGTCGCCCCACGATGGGGACAAAGAGCGCGAATGAAGGGGGCCAAAGGGGGAGGGCAGAAGCGGAGGAAAATCGAGCCAATGCCGTCGGAATTCTTTGGACTTTGACCGCAGAGGAAGAAAGCAGAAGAATTGTGCTCCTGATCCTCATTGCTTGTTCGCAACAAAGGAACATCATCCGCTTGATTCTTTATGCGCACTACGGTACTCATTCACTTGTTGTTCCTGGGATGCGCAATCGAATTCGGGCACGAATGCCGACACGAACTCATCGCGAAATCCACACGCAAAGGTCGGCAGACGACAAAGAGCGAACAAAACACGGGGCTTTAATTAGCGGACGGCCGGTTGTCGTGAGGCGGCGGAAGTCGTCGATCATCGGCCGGCCACAAACGACAACCGTACGCCGGGCGGTCGTTCGCGTGCGCGTTCTTTCTTCTCGATGACGACTAGAAGGACGGGCACAGGCAATTGCCCTCCTTGCTGCCCTCTGCTTCTTCGCTCTGCCCTCCGCCCTGCTTCAACCGAGCGGCCTGCTCTTTGTGGTCGCCGGCCGGTAATCCCCGCAGTTCTCCCATCTGCAGCGAAAAGAAAACAATGGCGGGCGAGAAATGAGCGGAAATCGAAGCCGACGGCGCGCGCGGCGGGGAAGCCGCACGGCGGAGCGGCAACGACGGCGGCGACAGCAGAGCGAAAGGAGGACGGCGGAGTGATGTCAAAAAGGAACGACGCCGCTTTCCGCTAATCCCGCCCAATTGTTCGCAATTGATGTCCGCCCTCGTCTTGCCCGTGGTGATGCACGATCCCTTCGTTCGCGGATTCTCCGCACTTCATCATCGCGACGCGTGCGTGTCCCTCGTGTTCGTTTCGATGAAATTCGCTCGAAGGTCGTCGAATCCGATTGGACGACCGGAAATCGCGAGTGAGTGGTGGCGGCCAGCGAGCAGTAAGGCCGAAAAGGTCCGTTGAGCCCACCGGCCGCCCATCAAGCGGATTATTTTCGGAGCAGAAACTCGTGAATCCGTTCGGTTTGGCCCGCCCGCGATGCCGCTTTTGGCGGCACAACTTTTGATCTGGCCGAAGATCTCCGGAGTTTCGTTCGAATTCGCTGGTTGTTCGCGATCTTCGAAGACGGGATTGAGCGTTTTGCTGGTGGGGAACGAGTGGTCATTGTTGTTACGTGAAGCTGCTGTTGACACACGCCGCTTTGTTTACTGCTGATGTACCGAGGGAAGCGTGAAGTTCGAAGAGCTCATTGCCCTCGCTCTATCGGAAGATCTGGGTTGAGAGCGATCACTCGCTTGCCGTGAAGAACACCTCTTCCCAATTCAATGCAGCTCCATTCGATTCGAAGCTGTTCCGTTGATTCGTGGCACGCGTGTTCGTGTAAACAGCTCCATTGTGTTTGTTTTCCCGTGCCTACGGTTGGAGAGCAGCACGGGCGAAGCGGTTCGGTTTCCCCGCGTTGCCTCCTCCTCATCGCTCATTTCTTATCGTCGTGAAGCGCTCGCCGCGCACGGCCGACCCGCGACCGACCCAAACGAAAGGCGGGAGCGGTAGCGATGATTATCACTCGGCTTCTTTCGCCCGCTCCTCGCTCCTTGCCGTCGATTTGCGGCAAAGAAATTCGCCGCCTTTCCCCCGCCGGTCGGCCGTCTGTTTGCACTCCGAATTTCTTTCGCCCTCCACCGCCTTATCGTTCGCTTCTGATGGTGGGCCGGTGCGAAAAGCCGGGCGGCTCAAACGCTTAGCGAAGATGCCGCTTGACGGCAAACGCGTGGCCGCTAATCGGCGGGCGGGCGGGAATTCGCGGGGATCCAATTGGCAACAGAAGGGCGGCGAGAGGTGCGCGAACGACCACGCCCTTCTTCCTTCTGTTTTCCGAAGCGAAGCCGGCTGTCCGCCGGGAGATCCGCCCACTTGGTCCCAAGCGTCCACTCGTCGCTTCCCGCTTCCTTCCTCTCGTCTGCCCTCTAATTCGTTCGTGATGTGTGGACGGCTCCTCTCAACCTCGAGCTCCTCTCGTCTCGCCGTTTACGACCTCCAGCGGCAATCAAACGAGCGGCTTGACATCAGTCGAGAGCTCCAGCTTCAACTCGAAGCTCAATCAAGTGCTCGCTCTTCGTTGAACGATCGGAATCCCGCGAGTTCCACGTGTTGCTTCCATTTGTTGATTTGCTTCGTTTAATCAACGGCCGCATTCCATCGGTCGGGCCGGCGGTCACGTTCGACTCGCGATCGTGCGTAAACATTCGGCCGCCGTTTCGTGACGTCTGCCCGCCTTTTCACACTTCTTTTATCAGCTTCTCGCTGGCCGGAAGGCTGGAGTGCAGCCGCCGGATGACCTCAAACATCCCCGCGTGTGGACGTCAACCATTTCAGCGGATGGACACGAAACAACCGACCGCAATGTAAACTTTCCGCTGCGATCAATCAGTCGGCGCGCTTCTCGCCCCACCGAGCGGCGTGTGATAAGACGACGCGATCGGTGGGCTTTTCGCAATTAATCATGTTTGCGGGTTCACGAGCGAGTGACTGCGGCCGGCCGGCCGTCCGTCGGCGTCCCCGCTTCACGACGGAAAAGTTCCGGTTATGATTCGCGACGAGTGGGTTTACGACCGCCTTGTTTTTTCCGTTTGGATCAAACTGCCCGCTCGTTCTCCAGAACACCCGGCCGTCCGCTAATTCGCGCTAATCGAAAGCGGGCGGCCGACCACCGCCTTCTGTTCGCGGATTTCAGTCTTTTGTACTTCGCTTTATCCTTCGAACCCTTCTTTTGTTCCCTTTTACTCCTTTCATCCATCCAGCTCTCGCTTGTTTATCGCGACGACCATTTACTCTTGATCCAATGCGGGGAGATTGAACAAAAATCAACGTGAATATTAACAGAAGAAGAAGTACGGACGGAAAACGAGCGAGCGAGTGAGACAAAAGAAGGTTGTGGGTGGGAGACGTCCTTTAAGTATCGACTGACTGATTGATTGATTGAATGACTGGCCGACCGATCGGAGCGTTTGCTTCGATCCGTTGTGTTGATCACCTGAAATGCGCGAGAATGTGCGGGGGCATTCCAGTCGGGGGCGTATTTACACGAAAGAAACGAGGGGGACAATCCAATGGATGGGGCCTCACAAAAAGTAGTCCGCTTGCGGCTTCTTGGCGGGCGCGCCCCGGTGCTCCTGCGGGGCGGCCTCGAAGATCGTGAACTCCTTGTTGAGCTTGTCGTCCAGCTCGAGGATCGCGGCAACGTTGCCGCAGCGGTAGCAGTAGTTCGGTGCGGACCAGACGGTGAGGACCTTTTCGTTGAAGTGCCACTTGTAGCCCTCCATCACCAGCTGATGTGCTCTGCAAACGGCCGGCTAACCGATGCAAGATCGGAGGGCAAACCAACCGGCAAATGATGTCCATGTTGTTGGCGTCGCAGAACTGCGTGACGACGTCGGGCCCGAACAGGAAGCCGGCGCCGCGCGGACTCATGCCGAAGCCGGGCGAGTCCTCCGGATCGGACCACAGCAGGTCGCACATGGGCCCGTCGTGGGGCACCTCCTGCTTGCGGTCGATCAGGCGAATGTCGTCGATCGTGTTGATCGACGGCGAGAGGCCGCCGTGCACGCAGAAGACGCCCTTGTCGATGACGGCGGCCAGCGGCAGGTAGTCGAACACCTCCGTGCAGTAACGCCACACGTTCGACGAGCCGTACTTGCGCATGCACTCGTCGTAGAAACCGTAGACCTGAAAGCGGGCAGGTGGATTGATTCGTGCCACTCGTTTCGCACGTGCGACCCTCCCCAAATCGAATCAAACGCCACTCGGTGTCCGGGGACACGAGCGACGAGTGGATCGAATCGAATTAGCGGCCCCGACGGTCGGTGGGTGACTCCCGTTGCCGCCGAATCGGAGGTAAAAGCCGGCCGTTTGTCCCCACTTCTCTTTCATCTCCGCTCGCACTCACCTGCGTGATTTGCCGCGACTCGTGATTGCCGCGAATCAACGTCATTCGGTCGGGGTAGCGGACCTTATAGGCGAGTAGGAGGAGGAACGTCTCCACCGAATAGAAGCCCCGATCCACGAAGTCGCCCATGAACAGGTAGTTCGTTTCGGGCACGTTCCCGCCCACTCGGAAGAGTTCCATCAGGTCGTAGAACTGAAACGACGGCGCCGTGATGGTCGAATGGCTTTTGCGCGCGCGCACTCACCTGCCCGTGGATGTCGCCGCAGACTGTCACCGGCGGATCGATGTACTGCAAACGATTGGGCGGGGTAAATGAACGAAAGGAGGGGGACTCACCTGAACGTTGCCCTCTTGAATGAGGATCTCACGCGCTTTCGCACACAAAATCTTCACCTCCGCTTCGTTGAGGATCTCGCACTTCATGAGGCTCTCGATCTGCTGGTCCAAATCGTTCATCTTCAGCTTTGTGCCGGCGGGAATGTCGAAGAGCGACGTTGTGGGCGTGTTCTTGTGCGAGGAGTCGGGGCTTGAGGCCGAGTTGACGCCCGAATCGCTCGATTCCTCGTCCTCCATCGCCGCGTTCATCTTCTCGTCCGTTTCCATCAACATCGCGCCGCTTGCGTTCGAGCCTGAAACGAGAACGCGCGTTAATTCGTGCCGTGCTCTCCGATCGATCGTGTTCCCCCTTCTCCCCGCTTTAACCCCACTTTTAGCGCAAAGTTCAACGAAAAAGAAGCGAAAAATTGGAGTGAATCTCCGCCAAAAGCCCCCTTCTTCCCCGAACTTCAACAAAGCGAACGAAACCGAGCGGCTCGAATTTCCACCAATGTCCGAGCATCTGCCCTCCATCCCGCTTGTCGACTGAAGAGAACAAGCCAGAGGGGAGCGATGCGGTGCAACGAAACGGAACCGTGGCGTCCGTTGGGTTTCCTGTTGGACTTGTGGATTTTGCCGCTCACGTGCCTGGTCGGCCTGCTGCTGAACATCGCGTGTTTGTTCGTGTTCTCCAACAGGTGAGTCACAAACAAGGAAGAAAGCGGCAGAAATCCCCCGGTTGCAGACGCTCCCACCCGCTGGTGCCCGCCCTCATGGTGCTCTCGATTTGCGACAGCCTGCAGCTGCTGATCTCGCTGTTCGTCCTCTACCTGCCCGCCCTGCACGACCACCTTGAGATGGACCCGTTCGGGTCGGTGGCGCAGCTCGCGTACGTCGCCACGGGCGCGCTGGCGGGCGGCCTGTTGACGTCGAACTGCGCATCGATTTGGACGATGTGCTACATATCTATTCAACGACATCGCGCCATTGTGAAGCCGCTCTCGACGGTCACCGATGCGAAGCGGAACACCAGTTGGCACCTCTTCGGCATCTTCCTCTTCGCCTTGTTCTTCAACGCGCCCGTGTGGCTCGAGTTCACGTGGTCGTTGGATCAGGTGCACACCGAAGACGGCCAGCCCACGTGGATCCTCTGGCACACCACCTCGGCCCTCGCCCAGAGCCCCGTCTATCGGCTAATCGTGAGCGAGCGGCCGGTAGAAGCGAGTAGCTAATGCAAGTTTAGATGCGCCAAATCCTCTACCCAATTATGGTCTACGTGATACCTCTGTTCCTCATCTCCATCCTGAACATGCGCATTTTGTCGCACATTTCGGCCAGTCGGGCGGCCGTCAAGACCGTCGGCTACCGCAAGCACATCGACCGCGAGCGGCGCTCCATTTGGCTGCTGATCTCAATCGTGGTCGTCTTTTTCATGTGCCACACCGGTTTGGGATTCAATCGAAACGGGGAGATGAAAGCGCGCGGAATTTAGGCGGCCTGGTGATTCGTTTCATCGACCAGCGCAAGTACGAAAATCAGAGCTGCTTTGTGTTCGCCAAAGATTTCATCAACTTTCTCTTTAACGTCAACTCTTTCGTGGACCCAATGGTAAGGAAGGGGAACTCACTCGTTTAATCGTGTCCTCGAATTGCAGCTGTATTTCTTCTTCACGAAGTCCTTCCGCGACCTGACGGTGAGTTCGGGCGGGCGGCGATTCTCGAGTTTAACCCTGCAATCGGCGGTTTAGACCAACTGGGCGTCCAACAACAACACGAATTCGGTCACGCAGCGGCTCCTCCGCCGACTGTCGAGTCGCGCTTCTACGACCACAAAGAATTGACCGACGCGATTCGTGGATTTGTTTGTAAATTAAACGGTGAATAAACGACGGATATTTGACGGAATGAGGGGATTAACCAGAAGAAAGAAAGAAGGTAGTAAAGACATGACTAGCTAGAAGGTTGAAAGACTGAGCAGAAGGTATGGAAAGGACGTGAAATTGAAAAAGAATTGAACAACAGCAGAAAGCAGGCCGGCATGAAAGCGCCGTCCGGTTAGTCTGCGGTTTGAACGCCCAAATTGGCCGAATCGGCCGATTTGAAGCGGAAAATTGGACGTGGATGCTGAGTACTCGTTCCTAAACCGTAGACGAGGATGTTTCTCGATTCTATTCGAAGCAAAACGATAGAAAGCGGTAGAAAGCGAGCGAATTGCAAAACGACGAAGAAATCACCGCAGAAATCCAATAAAGCCGACGTTTTGCTCCAAAATCGACAGAAATTTGTCGCAGCCGTCTGTTCGTGATCGTTCGAACGAGAATCAAACGAAACCCAGCGGTAATCCCCGAATTCGACCGCAAAAATAGGGCGCAAAGAGGCGGCGTGCACGAACGGCGACGGCGAGCAGTCGGAGCGGCGGAGTGTTCGCGAAGCGGCGAGTATTGATTTGCGGTCGGCTGTGGAACTCGGGGCTTCTGCTCGGAGTGAGTGGATCCTTTTTGTTTAATCCCGAGATCTCTGATCCGATTTGCATTTTGCTGTTGTTTCATTTCGTAATGGACGTCGAAGAATCTCGTTTATTAACGAACAAATAGCACGTGTTGAAGACGATAAGCGGAGAATCGTTGCAAACAATCGAGTAATGGAAGCACTGGGGGGTTGGATCAAATCCTGTACAAGTGGGAACAAATGAGAGGTGTTGGACGACAATTTGTCGCCAAGTCAAAGGAAATCGTCGATTAGTAACCGTACCACTCGTAGTCCTTCGTCTTGTTGATCTTGCGGACGTACTGGAAGCCGCGAGCGAACACACTCACAAAGTAGGCGTAAACGAGCGTGAAGATGATGTGCAGCACTCCGGCGAGCAGGACGACGAGTGCAACCCCGGCACGATGCCAGTAGTCGCCCGACTCGGCCGCCGTGTTCGTCATCACTTCGAAGGCGTAGAAGAACGAGTAGAAGACGACGCCGATCGAAATCACAAAGTTCATGATCATCGTAGAGACCTGCAACAAACAGTTGGATGGTTAGAGAAGGCGAGAACTCACCTCGAGGCACAACTCCGGAATGTAGGCCCACCAAACTTTGTTTCGGTTGCCCCAAAGCAGCAGGCCGGCGATCAGCATCGAGCAGAAGGCGATCGGGACGCCGTAGATCTGCCCCAGCAAGATCATCCCGATGCAAACGAAGGTCGACACAATGAGGTTCATTACAGAGATGAACAGCACGTAGCTCTGCAATCATCGAGTAAGGAGAGGAAGGAAGCGATCGGACTCACGTGCGAGTGAATCCCGCACAAGCACCGAAAGTAATCGTCCTCCACGTCGTGCGGCGGCTTCAGCGTGAAGTGCATTGCGGTGGGATTCGTTTGGGTGAATTCGTGAGCTCTGTAAGTCAAACTTTCTTCAACGATGTTCGAACAGCAAGAAGCGAACGGAGGAACGCGTAAAGAAGACACGAGCTGGAGGGCACGACTCGAGAAAGAAGGCTCCACTGAACGAAAACAAGCGGCTTAAGGCGAGCGGGCCGGCGGGCACATGGGCCAAATGCGGCCGTAAACAAGGCCGCTTTTGAAATCCGCCCGTTTTCGGCTGGACACGAGTGCCGAAAAGGGCAGCCGGAGGGGCGGCGCGGGAACGTTCGGCTCCCGCGGTCAGCAGTTGGTGTTTGAACCGCTGGATTGTTGCTTGCGAAATTGCGAACAGCCGACAAAGAACGGCAAGGAAAGAGCTCTGAAGGAGATTTAGCTTCCCTTAATTGGGCCAAGAACGGTGAACAACGGTCGAAACAACAAGAAGTCAAAGGCTGCCGATTAAGACCTCAAAATAAGCAAACAAGACACTTCTTTTTCGCCCGTTCTGCCCGCTCGAATGCCGAAGGAGCAAGTGACACGCCGCTTTTCGTCCAACGCGACCCGCCGAGCGGCCACGGCCGGCGGGGGTCCCGAACGGCCCGTGTGTCCGGAAAGGCGGAAGGAAGCCGCAAATTTCTTCACTCGCTCTCTGACTTCCCTTTTGAAAGTGAACATTTCGCAGTGAGGACGACGGATGAGTCATCGATGACCATCAGATCAGCTCAATTGTTCGATGGCCCTCACCGCATTCATTCAAACTTGAACTAGAGGATTGTCTAGCAACAAGTCGTCGATTCTGTTGTGAAGAATGATGCAGGAAGATAGATCAGTCCCTTGCAGTTGCTTACGATCACTCATCGTCAACAATTGCGTGCACTTGTTGTTTACTGCTTCTGCCGGCCGATCAGTTCAATCTCGAACGTGACTGTTTTTGCTCACCAACGAGCGGGATCGTCATTTCGCTCGAACGAAATCGCCATTCGGTCGCCGAGGCGAACGAGACGCCGCGGACAAAGCGGAGGAAAAATCGACGATCGCGCTCGTCGCCGAGCGGCCAGGCCGCGAATTCTCGTCCCGATGGCGGCGGCGGCGATACGATCAGCCGACGGACGGGCGGCCGGGCGGCCCGATCGCGCGTTCAATTCGACGGGATCGCCGGCTTTGTTTTGCGCTCGGCCACAAACCGTCTGATCGATCTGCCGATCGATTCGACGGGCGAACGGCCGGCCGCTCACTCGCATTCCCGCCTCGTCGGCCATCCGCTTTTCCCTTCTCCAATCGAACTGAACGAGCGGAATGGCGGAAGCGTTGATGAACTACGACATCGAAGTGAGTTCTTTCCTTCTGCAGAGCACTCACCTCCCGCCTTCTCAGCAGTCGGACTACTGGAAGGCGCAAGAGCGCACGTGGACGTTGGAGCGCATCAACCGCTTCATGCGCCTCAAGGAGGTCGTCCTCAACTACGAGTTCGTGACGCGCGACGAGCACGAGACGCGCATCGAGGCGGCGATCCTCAAGGACGCGAACGGCTTCCAGTTTCGGCATCGCGTTCTGGCCGCCAAATCGCCGCACTTCCTGCTGCACTTGAGCGTCCGCTTCCTGCTCGACGAGGCGCAAATCTTCTCCTTCGGTTCGTTTCCGATTGATCCCATCGAGTTGCGACCTTCTTCAGTGCACGGCGGGCTCGTGAAAATGGACGACGAGGCGACGAAGACGCGCGCCCGCCGCTTTGCGTTCAACGCCGCTCAAGTGGCGGCGTTCACGCGGCGCAAGGCGAAGAACGCCGACCCCACGCTCCACGTCCTCATCCTGCCGGCCATCGTGAAGCTCGCCGACGAGAAGCAAGTGGCCGCGTTGACGCCGCCCGATCGCAAGAAGAAGCCGAAGGAAGCGGCCGAGTGGAGCGCGACGGGCGGCGGCGAGTTGGACGAACTTCTCGACGAGTGAAATCCGCCGAAATTCACATGCCGACTTCCCACCTAATCGATTCTCTTCCGTTCTATTTTCATAGTTTCTTCTAGTTTGTAGTTTGCGGTGAATGACGTTCTGTTGGTCGCAATAAACAAGCGTGAGTCATCCGAGCGGACAGAGGGAATCCTGCGAAAGAGCAGAAGAAGGAGCAGTTGCGGGCAAGAGAAAGAATGTTGTTTATTGAAGAAGAGAGATCACAACTGGCCGGGCACGCCGCTCTTGCTGCCCTCGAACTGGGTGGCGCGTTTGGTGTCGTGCTGGATGTCCGCCTTGGAGGTGAGCTGAGCGGCCCGCTCGCGCGCCTCGTCGGCGGCGAGGATGTCGCGCTCGTCGGGCACCGTCGTGTAGTACTTGGTTTCCTGCAGGCAGCAGATGAGTGGGCGGGCGGGGGCCAAACGAACCGCCGCCCACTCGCGCTCCTCGAAGCGCGCCACTCGGAGGAGGCCGCCCGCCCGCCGGCGTTGCTGCAGGAGGTCGACGAACGCGAACGTCTGCGCGGCCAGCTGGAGCCCGAGCAGCAGGCCGCTCGCCCACAGGAACGCCCCGATCCACTGCAAGCGGGCGGTCGGTGGGCGGCGGGCGGCACTCACCGAATCCTCGAACGGGAACGCCGAAATCCAGATGGCCGTCGAGTCGCCCATTGCGCTGCCGTTCACTCGTTTTGTTCACGAGCTGAAATGAAGCCGGCATGCAGGAGCTGCAAGACGGTCATCCATTCGCTCACTCAAGGCAGTTGCATTGCCTTGCATCAATCCTTCCTCGTTCCCCTTCTTTCGCTGTTTCCCCTTGCTTTCTCGTGATGACGCCACTCCGTACTGCACTCGTTTTTTGGTCGAAAGGCCGTCGGCTTGGACGAAAGCGGGCGGTCGGGGGATGATCGATCGCCCAAGCGGACATTTTTGTCTTGATCCCGCCGCTCTTCCGGCCGCCGGCTTATGATTTTTGAGTGAGCTTTTGCCCGCCCTCCGCTCATGATCCCCGAGGACGTGAAGAAGCGGCCGGGAGTTCAGGGGAAAAGTTGTCATTTGGACCGACGAGCGGCTTTAGTCGCTTCGTTCCTCTCGCTCCAAAATGTTCGCCTCCAAGTGGCTACTCGTGCTTCTTCTCCTGCTCCCGTTCGTTCTGAATGGTGAGTTGACTCCGTCGCTCTTTTCATCCATGGCTGCTTGCAGTGCAAACCGAGAACGAGCAAGAGGTTGCGGCCGATGACTCCGAGTTTCTCGAAGAAATTACCAACCTTCCGCAAGCCGAAACAACTGATGAGGCAACGGAAGAAAGAGAAGGCGTCGACTTCCTCTCGCTGGTCGCCCACGACCGAAAACCTCGCGCCTGTCCGCGAGTGGCCGTGATCCCGTCGCCCGAGTGGCGCTTCGGCGAGTGGTCGTTGTGGTGAGTTCGGCGACGAAGTCCTGAATGAAAAGAAGCGGAATGAAGGTCCCAATGCTCGGCGTCGTGCGGCCCGCGCGGCATTCGCCATCGTCGTCGCCAGTGCGCCGCCTCGAATCCGAACTGCCAGACGAGCGAATCGGAGAGCTGCAATCTGCGCGCGTGTGCTCCCGGCTGGTCTGAGTGGTGAGTTCGACGACGGAAGCATTCATTCGCTTCTCGCGTGCAGGTGCGAATGGGAAGCATGCCGCGTGACGTGCGGGACGGGCGAGCGGCAGCGCGTTCGCTTCTGCGAGGGCGGAACGCTCCGCTGTCCGGGCAAGGACTTTCAAGTGCTCCCTTCTTTTTCCTCTGTTCCTTTACCCCTCCGTTCAGGTGAGTCGTTGCAATGCGGGCGTCCCGTGCCCCGGCTATCACGAATGGAGCAGTTGGACCACGTGCAGTGTGAGCTGCGGCCTCGGCACGCAACGACGCGAGCGGCAGTGCTTCGATGAGGCGCTTTGTCGAGGTTCGTCGCCCACTCACCTCCTTCTTCCATCCTTTCGTTGCAGGAAACCGAACGGAAGAACGTCGCTGTAACGAAGGTCCGTGCAATCGCTACGGACGCGGTCAATGGACGCCGTGGTCCTCGTGGAGCGCCTGCGATCGGCAGTGCGACGGCGGCTTGAGTACACGCCGTCGGAATTGCCATCCGCGACGAGGTTCTCTTCCACTCCACTCACCCATTCAATCAAGCAAATGTTCTTCAGAGTTCTGCCGCGGCGAAGAGTCGGAGGTTCGGCGTTGCAACGAGCAGCCGTGCCCGCACGGCGCGCGCCGTCCGCCCCGCCCGCACACCGCCGCCCTCCGCTGCCAGTGGACCACGTGGGCGCCGTGGTCCGGCTGCCACGCACCGCAAGGCCACGACTGCCGGCAGGGGGCTCCGCCGACCGGCGTTCGCGCTCGCCAACGCTATTGCGTCGGCCGCTCCCGTCAGGAGCAGTGCGATTGGACGTGCGGCGGCGGGTCGGCGGCGTCCCAAGAACGCGAGAACTGCCGCCTCGACCCGCGCAACGATCCCTGCCGTGGACGGAGCGGATGAACGAGAAGACTCTTCGATCCTGCCTTTCTTTTGCAGCTTCATGCCCGGTTCCTGCTTTTTCTTTGCTCGTTGTTCCAACAAGACGATCCTGCTTTGCTCAATTCGCGTTCAACAATCAACTCAACAACGAAGGTACAAGGCAGTAGCGAAGGAATAACAAAAGAAAGAAGGCAAGAACCACTTCGAATACTTGGGGAAAGGATCAGGACGTCTGGTGGGGCTTTCGCGCCTTCTTGCGCCGCTTCTTCGCCGCCGCGCCAGCCGCGTGGTCGCCGTCGTCCGTCGCGCCGTTCGCCGCGGCCGGCGGCTTCGCTCCGCCGTGGAATTCGGTTGCCTTCCGCCGCTTCCGCTGCTTCAGCTCCTCCTGGAGGGCGGCCGGCAGGCGGGAGCGCCACTGCTTCGGGTTCTCGCGGAACTCGCCGACTTTCAGCTTCGCGATCAGAATCGAGGCGAATTTGTTGCGTTCCTGCAATCCGCAGGCATCAGTTCGTCCATCAGCAAACGGGAGAACGAACCTTAGAGTTGAGCAACGGCATCAGGTGCTGGCGGACGATCCGCTCGCGACGATCGGCCTCGAGCGGCAGTTCGAACCAAAACGACTCGAACACGCGACTTCCGTACTGGTTCTTGATGAGGGCGGCCATCTAAACACAATTCAAGTAAAATGAATGGAACGAAACGAAGATCTCACGTCCAGCTGGTCGAAAACCTTCAGCTTCTCTTCGAGATCGACGGTCGTCGAGCGGGCGATCGAATCGAAGAGGTGGGAAGCGATCGGGTGTTCGGTCATCGCGCGCAACGTCCCCGCCGTCAACCGCTGCAAGCTGACGAGCAGCGACTGGTGGGCTTCGAATTGGAACAGTTGGTCGAGGATCAACGAGCTGCAAACCACACAATCGATTCGATTGATCGAACGGAGGACTCACCCGACCAACTGCGAGTTCTTCACCTCGAACTTCAGCTCGTCGCCCTCCTCTTCTCGGATCTCCGCGTTGTTGAGCGACAGGACGTTCGGGAGGAAGTGGGCGCGCGTCTCCTGCCGTTTCGCCCCGAACTGCCGCCGCAGCGTCTTCATCGTGGCGGATTGGAGGTCCGCGTGATGCCGAATGCACTGGAGGGCGGCCGGCAGGATCCACGGGCGGCCTTCGGCGAGCAGCTGACCGAACTGCGGGACGAGCGTCGTGGCCACTTCTTGGGCCTAACGGAAAGAAAGGGATGATGAGTGAAGGGATTGAAGGACTCACGATCGTCTCGGAAGTCGTCTCCTTGAGCAGCGACTGGAGCGGGAAATTGGCGTGCGGGTGGGTCGCGAGCGCGAGGAATCGCTGCTCGTCAGCGGCCGCCGTGTCGAAGAGCGTCTCGCGGAGGTCCTCGTCCAGCAAGCCGATCAGCGCCTCCCACACGCGCGACGCGTCGCGCTGCTCCCACGAGCGGATCAACGGCGAGCCCACCGCGTCGCCGCCCTCCGCCTTCGGCTGTTCGTCGTCCGAACTGAGGAAACGAACGACGAAGTCGCGGCAACGGCCCGTCTTTGCGCACTTCTCCACCGCCGCCATGTCCTGCAGCACCAGCGAGATGGACGGAACGTTCAGGAGGTCTGAAAGCGCCGAATAAAATGAAAGAAAGAACGAAAGGAGCCCACCTTTCATCGACGCGTAGTCAAAAGCGCGAGTGATCAGCTTCTGCAGAGCGGGCTTTGCGAACGCCTTCACTCCTTTGGGCGACAGTCCCGCCCGCTGGATGGCGGCCGCCGTGGAGCGCACGTCCGCGAACGCACTCGAAACGCCGATCAGCACGCGGCCGAGCGTGCGGAGGACGAACGACGCCGCCCGGTCGAACACGACGTCCTGCCAGTTGTCCAGAATCAATTCGATCCACGAGTTCACGAGCTGAAAGCAAGCGGGAATCAAATGGGAGGGATTGAAGAGAACTCGCCTCCATGTGCTGCTCCTCCAACGGGACGAGCGTGTAGAAGAGTTTCTCCAGCGTGCGGCCCGACGAGAGGTTGAAGATGAGCGCGAGCCGAGCGGACTTCTTCCGCCGCTCCAGCCGCCGCAGAAACTCGAAGGCGCCCGTGCGGGAGCGAAGGAAAATCCGCTCGATGGCGAAACAGCCCTCGCAGAAGTGGAGCAGAGTTTCCTCTTGGTCGCGAACCTCCTCCAGGCACTTCTCCACGAATATGTCCGCTGAAAGCGAGCGGGAGATGGGAGAAGAGAACGGAAGGCACCCACCGACTTCCGGGTCGACCTCCTCGCGCGCCATTTGCTCCAGGTAGCGCACGAGTTCCGTGGGAAAGTGCGGCTTCCCGTCTGCTCGGCCCTCCGCCTCCGCTTCGCCGTTGGGCGGCGGCCGTCGATGGCCGTTGGACTCGGCCGGCTTCTCGTCGGCGAACTCCCGCTTGTAGCCGGCGGCGGCACTCCGATCGTCCGCCTCCTCATGCACGACCTTCCGTTTTCGCGTCATGACGGCCCGACGGTCTGCAACGAGCCCTCCGACTGCTCTCTCTTCCGTTCGATTCGATCGGCAAGTAGACGCTTGTTTCTTGCGAACAATTGATGTCCAACGGAAAGCAGGTGAGTAGATTGAATCGTTTTATTCCCACAATCAATCAATACTTATCGCTAAAAGACGGGGGCGATTTGTTTCGAAAGAAATTCGCGGGACTCTCAACGGTGGGGGGATTTGCGGACGGTCGAGCGGTCGGTTGGACGAGTGAACGCTCTTCTCCGCTCGACGGCTCGACCGCTGACTAATGGGAACTCCTGCACAGTCGGGGGACGAAAGAGGACTAGAAGGACCGAACAATCGGCGGGCGGGATACGTAGAAGTCGGTTGGGAGGGGCGGGCGGCGGACGACCGCGTCCACTCACGCCTCGCCCTCCCTTCAATTGGCATCGATTCGACAGACGACGAAATAAACGGGAGCGAGGGTGAACGAAAGATGAATGAAATGTGAAGGCAAGATACGATACTGTTGCAACGCGCATTTAGGAAGTGGTTTTCGAAGTGTTTAGACGAAAAGGACGGTGAGGGGCGAGGGAGCAGCGTAAAAGAAACGTAAAGCCAACCAATGGGAAAACGACTTCGCAAACGGGCGTTTAGAACCTTCAATCGAACGAAACGGAAACGAAAAGAACCTTAGATATTTGCGCAACTATTCGCGGATTTGTCGACGATAAATTAGGAGCATTGGAAAGTGAACGAAAGATTAGAAAGCGGCGGGAGTTTGTTTATGAATGGAACAAGGAGGGACAACGTTAGGAAGAAGGGGAGGAGGGGGATTTGAGGGCAAACGAGCGGAAGAAAGCGACGGATGGACGGGGCGCTCAGTATCGCTTCTTGTAGTCGTCAATGGAGACGCCGCCCGGCCCGTAGAAGATCACGAGCAGGAGGCCGCCGATCACGGACAGCGTTTGGAAGAAGTCATACTTCATGAAGTCGCTGCAGAAGAGTCGATGAGTGAGTGAGTGCCATGGATGGAGGGAGCGAACTCACCGGAAGAAGCGATCCGACGGCACCGTCCACCACGCGTTCAGCCACAGGTTGAGGCAGAAGAGCCAAATCACCAGCAACAGGGCGGAGAGCTTCGTCTTGTAGCCGATCGTGACGCACGTCATGAGGACGACGCCGACGATGATTTCGATCTGAAGGCGGAGGAATGAACGAAAGAGAGGATGAAGAGGGAGCGAACCACTTGGATGATGTTCATGTCGAAGTGGAGCAGCGAGAGGAACATGAAGACGAGGAGGAAGCGGCCCGCGAGCAGCATGTACGACTTCGGCTTGTTCTGGTCGCCGATCTGCGGCACGCCGGCGAACAGCGAGCGGTGCTCCTCGAAGGTCTCCGCGTAGAGCAGGACGAGCCCGCCGCCGACCGCCACGTTCCTGCAAGCAAGAGATCAATTGGGAGAGGACGGAAGGGAGACGAACCGTGCCAAGAACTTCAGGTCCCAAAGGATGTGATAGGCGATGGTTTGGAGGATGACGACGGTCGCGAGCAGAATGCACGCCACTCCGACGTGTTTCCGCAACATCACCATGCCGACGGGAATGAACTGCCCGAAGAAGTTGTAGAGGACGAACAGCGTCGCCACGATCCAGCCGCCGCCCCAGCTCTCCTCCATGAATTGGCGCTGGTCGTCCCATTGCCTGCAAATCGACGTGGAAAGGAAGATGGAGCGAGAACTCACGACCACATTCGGAAGCCGTCCTCGATGAACGTCGAGACGAGGCACAGACGCGCCACGTGCGGCAGGTAGACCTTCGTGTAGCGCAGGAACTGCAAACGAACGTTGGGATCAACGAGAAGCCGAAGGACAACCACTCACATCATCGGCGTAGCCCTCGGCGAAGCTGAGATACTCGGGCTGAGCTCCGCGCGCTCGGAAACTCTCCATCGTGTTGTGGGACCCCCTGCAAGCGAGAAGAATCACGAATCTTCCGGCTTCAGTCCACGAACACGAAGCGCATCTGCGGAGCGAGGGATCGACGACGAGCGACCGCGAACAAACACGTGGAAAGGAAGCAATGAAAGGGGGAGATTCGAGTTGAATTGCTGCTCGTGTTGATGCAAATTTCGAAGAGATGCCGGTGGACGAAAGGCGGTCAGTTGGAAGCCGCAATTCGAGCAAATTCTCGACGGATTCGAGCCGAAACGATCGGAATCCCCCGTTTGCTTCTGATTCTGCGAACTGCACGGAGTTTGGAGCCGTGAGCGGCATCTCCGCTCTTGAACGCCCCTGCCGAACGAAAGAAACAACCACCCGGCGGCCCTCCACGTTTGATAATCAAGCGAATCGGCGGTGCAGTTCGGAAACAAACGAAATCGACCCGAAAGTTTCGTCCGAATGGCCGAAAGGCGGCCCAGCGCGATGCCGAACGGCAAGTTGGGAGTCGCGAATTCATTTGAACCCTTCCTTCCTTCTTTCCACGAGCATCAAAGCGGAGGGAAAAGCGGTGGTGGGCGAGCAGAAGCCGACGGCGGCGGCGGCGGCAGCGAAAAGCCGGCGGGCGAACACGCGTCCGTCGGCCGGCAGTTCGCGCCCTCGCCGCCCCGACGACCGAAAGCGGCGGCTTGTTTTGCCGCTTTCCGTTGATCAAAACAAACAGGCGGCGATCCCATCGGTTGTTCGGAGTGATCAAACGGGGGAGCTGCAGTGCAGTGCGTGTGCAGTCCACCTTCCCTCCCGCTCTCCTCCGCTCGTTATCGACCCGATAGGTGAAGAGAGCGGCCAGTCGCACCGCCACATCAGCAGTCGCGGGGGAACGCCGATGCACCCGCGGAGCGAACGAAACGCTCCGCTCCCGGCGGTCGGCGGGTGGAGGCGACGCGGAAGACGGCCGAACCGAACGGACGATTCGGGAAGAAGCGAGCGGAAGGCGGCGGCAGTCAATAAAAAGCGATACGTCTCCCCAACGAACGGCCGTCCATCAATCTAATCAACAATTCGATTCGAATTGATTACCGGAGGCCAACGAACGCGGTGGAGTCGCCCACCGCCCGTCCGGCTGCTCGTCCGCGTGTCGTCGCGTGCGCAACGGAGTGGGCGGATGGCGGCGATCTCGGCGGACTTCTCGCGGGAAACCGGACGGCGGGAACCCGTTCGGTCCGCAGCGCTCTTCAACGCCCGTCCGAAATTCTCATAATTTCGCGCACTCCCGACCTCCCGCAGCCCCCGCCGGTCGGCCGACGGACGTCGCCGGTGGGCCGCGCGACCGCCGACTGCTTCCGATCGCTGCAAACGAGCAGAGAGGCGACTTCCGGGCGGCGGTCACTCTCGCTGCTTGCGGGTTCCGCTGTCATTCGAGCAACTAGAAGGGTGTACTCTCTTCGTCCTTCCGAACCGTTTTCGTCAACCAAACGAAAGCTGGAAAGTGTGAAGCAAGTGAGCAGAAGGCGCGCGAAAAGGCCAAAAAAGCGTTGAGATCAGCCTTTGGCGTCGCTCATGGATTGCAGATCCCTTTGATCACTTGCAAGCAGGTGCAGTGAGTTCAAGACAATTTTTTTTTTTTTAGGACAAATTTACATCCACACTCAGCGGGTTTCCGCGGTGGAGCAGCTGCCGAAGCGGCCGCAGTATGGCAACTCGACCAGACTGAAGTCCGTCGCCCTCGCCAGGGGTCGAATGTCGAGCGGGCGGGGGGTCGAACCAGCATGCAGCGCCAACCCGACGGGAAGTCCGACTGCATACCAGTTGAGCCACCACCGCCCCTCGAGTTCAAGACATGGCTTGACTTTCGAGTTGAAGACGAGTGACGAGCTGCACGAACTGCACGCCTGCTTCTGATCGCTTCGAACTACGGATTCCTCGTTCGACCACACCGACCACAACATTACTCGTTTATTTCCGTCGGAACAGTCGAAAATCGAGAGAGAAGAACGTTAGCACAAATAGGCGGGATGCGGGGGCGGCGTGTGTGAAATGACTAATCGATTGGAAGAACAAACGCTGTTGTGTCGGCTACTCGGTAGAAGTTCGGAAGGGCGGGGAAGAAGGCGGATTGTGCAGGAAGAAGGAGGGCGGGAGTGCGGAAAATAAATTAGTGCGCGGGAGTGATACGAGCGGGGAAGGCGGGGATATTCGTTTATTTTACAAAACAACACGGGGATACGTGATCGTCGGCGGGAATGAACCAAACGGCGCCATCTCGGGCCATAAATTAAGCCACGACTCGTCGCTTCGGCGTGTTCAGAATCCGAGCTTCACGTAGCGAACGATCTCGAAGATGGCTGAAGCGACAAACGTTGTAGCTGAATGGAGTGAAAGAACGGACGTACCCGATCCACAGACGACGAACACGAACAGTCCGATGAGCCACGGTGCGGCGGGGTACTGCAAGACGGAAGGAGTGGAAGAACGACGGGAAGCGGCCACTCACCTTCGAGTCCTGCGGTTTCAGCGTCTTCGGGATGTTGCCGCGAGTGGTCACGTTCTTGTGGAACTGCTGGTTGGCGACGTTCATGCGCTGCAAGCGGCGAGGAGTGAACGGAAGAGATTGAAGAGAGATCTCACCTGTTTCGGGGCCATTTCGCTCGACGGAATCCGACGGTGTGCCCGGCTTGAGCGGCGGTCTGAAAGCAGAAGAGCGGAGTGAACGAAGCGAACGCCGGCGGATTAAACGCGACGAAAACACGCCCGCTTTCGACGAGCAGCCGCCCGAATTGATCGACGGACACGCTGGCGGTCGGCGGAGCGGCCGGAAGAGGAGGGAGAGGAAGGGAGAGAAGGTGTGTTGTCCTTCCTCCCCGTCCCGCACACACGTCAGTCACGAGAACGCAAACGACCGGCCGGCCGGCCGGCTTATCAGAAGGCCGCCGCCCGAAAGCGGCTGCACGGATTCCCTCCCGAACGGGAGGACGGTGCGTGTGCGAAGACAGCGTGGATTACGGCGAACAATCCGCCCGCCCGCCCGACACAACAGAAACCTTCAGCTGGACGTCCCGTTGCGGAGAAGCTAGAGGAATGGGAGGAACAATAGAAGCTGCGAGAAAACTGCAAAGGAATTGTGAAGAAATTTTGGAAGTCAACAGAACGCAACAACTCGTGATCGCTCGTCGATGCGACGAACAGCAGATGGAGCACGTGGAAGCGGGAGATGAGCGGCTTCTATCGAAATCTTCTTCCTTCCGATGCGCCCACCGCCAGCCGATTTCTTCCAACAAATCAGACGGACGGACGAATCGAGAGCACCGAATGGGGGCATCGGTGGCGAAAAAACCGTTGCATCCGCGAGGCGGCGGAGATCCCGAACAGCGCGCCGCCGGCGGGTGGGCGGAAGATTCGCGAATCGACGGGCGGCGGCGTCCGACTTCGTCGCTTCGCCCGCTCCGCTCCACTCCGCTCAATCTCCGCACGAGCAAAACTGCGAGGTGCCCGACTGGAAAGTGGAACACAACGCCAAGCACGCGATTTGAAGCCGATTTTCGCTCGATCGGCTTCGATTTTTCGCTCCGCTCCGGGCGGTCCAGTTGATCATTGGATTTGGAAAGGAACGGATCGTGTGCACATCAAACAGCTTCAATCTATCGCTGAAGTGAGTGAGTGGACCGCCGGTTTGCCTCAAGGTCGAGCGACGGCCGTCGCTAAACGTTCGACGACGACGAGGAAATCGGGCGGTTTTTCGAGGCGGTCGCGACGGTCGGGGCGTCTCGCGCAAACCACTCCGTTTTGCGCGTTGACTCTTGACTTTTCGCACCGCTCCACTCGCTCACCCGCTTGCTCGCTCTCGTGTTTCTTTTGCTCCTTCGAGCGCGAGAGATCGCTTTCCGCCGTCCGTCGTTCTTCCGCACGCCGCGGCGGATGCCCGAGGCGAACTTTCCGCTCCGCTCTGCAGTTTGCTCCTCGAACTCCGTCGGTTTCGTCGATCGAAAGCAATTCATTCGTTTAATCGATGGCTGAACGGATGGAAGCGGATTTCGCCCACGAACGGCCGCCGTTTTATCCGCTTTCCCGACTGCGCGTCGATGCGGATGTCGGCGGACGAAAGGCGGAGGTAAAAAGCGGCCGACCAAGCGGCGAACGGACGGGCGAGCGGTGGCCATGACTTTTTCCGCGTCGAGCGACCGCACGGCCGGCCGGCTGAATGGACTCCCGCCGTCCTCCTCGCCGCTCTTCGGTCGCTTCTCCCCGTTCTTCGCCGTTGGGCGGCCATCTGGAGAGCGGCGAAGTGCGAAGCCGTCGGGCGGATTCGGCTCGTCGAATTCCGCGCTCATTTCTTTCAAATTACTCCGCTTTCCTCGGCTTGTTTGCTCCCGCTTGCCGATGCGAACGGGAAATTCGGGTGTTTACGAAATTCGCGTGACTCAACCGCCCGCTTGTTCGCCGTTGACTCGCGTGTTTGCAGGAGTTCTCGCCGCCAACATGTCCGGAGCGCCCTACAATTACTCGTACATCTTTAAGAACATCATCATTGGAGGTTGGTTCCGTTTTCCGCTGAATTTCTTTGATTCGCTCGCTTGCAGACATGGGCGTCGGGAAATCCTGTCTTCTTCATCAGTTTACGGAGAAGAAATGTGAGTTCCTTCGACTTTCGCGTTCATTCCACTCGCTTCTCTTCGTTCAGTCATGGCCGACTGCCCGCACACGATCGGCGTCGAGTTCGGGACGCGAATCATCGAAGTGAACGGGCAGAAGATCAAGCTGCAGATTTGGGTGAGTTCCCTTTCATTCCCGCTTCTTTTACTCTTGTTCTCGTGCTTCAGGACACGGCCGGGCAGGAGCGGTGAGCCGCGAATCCACTGGATTCTCCTGATTTCCCTCGCCTTCTTCAGATTTCGCGCCGTCACTCGCTCGTACTACCGCGGAGCGGCAGGCGCCCTGATGGTCTACGACGTGACCCGACGCTCCACGTACAATCACCTGAGCAGCTGGCTGACGGACGCCAAGAACCTCACCAATCCGAACACGGTCATCTTCCTCATCGGCAACAAGAGCGACCTCGAAGCCCAGCGGGATGTCACCTACGAGGAAGCGAAGGCGTTCGCCGACGAGAACGGCCTCAACTTCATTGAGTGCTCCGCAAAGACGTGAGTTCTTCCTTCTGATCGTTCGTTCATTGATTCTCCTTGATTTCAGCGGCGACAACGTGGAAGACGCTTTTCTGGAGACGGCCAAGCGGATATACCAGAACATTCAGGACGGAAGGTTCGTTCGTGTTCTTCTTCCCGCTCATTCGCTTCTCCTGCTTGCAGCCTGGACCTGAACCAAGCGGACACCGGCGTGCAACCTAAACAGAACCTCACGCGACAACTGGGCGAAGGCGGCGGCAACGAATCGAAGCAGTGCAACTGCTGATCCGCCTCGAGCTTCTTCTTTGGATTCTTTTCACACTCGTCCGCCTTTTTCGTTCGATTCGCTTCGATCGAAGCGCTCCGTTGGTTCGATTCTTCTTTGAATTCTTCCACCGTTTGCGACCGTTTGTCTCCCATAATACTTGCAATTTTTTCACCACGAATCTGCTGCGTAATCCCCCGGCTTTCTACTTATGTTCCGCGTATTTTACGGTTGAATCCTCCGACTTTCTCGTCCTTTTTGTTGCTCCTTCGACTCCCAACACGCGCCTAATCATCTGTCCGCATTGTGATCATCCGAACTGTCGTAAGCAGTCCAGTATTTGTCGCTAAACGTTCGTCCAATCTCGTCCAAACCCCGAAGATTTTCCGCCGCACTTCGCACTTGTAAATAAGTTTCTGCAAGTCCACTAATAAACGAAGAGTTCTTGCTCCGATCGGTTGTCTTCGGTATCGTGTGTTTCCACCCACCAATCGCTATTCATCGGTGAAGAGAAAAGAGATCATTGATTGAATGCATGCTCGTTTTCAGCTCCTCCTCGCGATGGTCAAGCAGACGACGCGCAAGCGGAACACAAACGTCAAAGTGCCGCTCGGAGCGAAGAGCAACCGCGTGAGCGTCCGCCGCTCGCCGCCGCCCCTCCGCAACGAGTGGCCGCAGCGCGAGACGACGCCCCTCCGGCATCCGCGCGCCGCCGTCGAGCAGCCGAATCGGCCGGACGATCGGCCGCCCTCCCCGTCGCTGACGCCCGCCAGCCGCCCGCCGCGCCTCGAGCTGCGCAACGTCGTCACGAGCGACGAGGCCGCGACGCCGCCCGATCCGTCGGCCGAATTTCTCGTGAACCCGGAGGACGTGCGCGAGTTCTTCGACGCCGACGCCCAACCGACCGCCGAAGTCGCCAAGTGCGTGGCCGCCGGCGCCCAGGGCTTCGCGGAGGAGCTGCTCGAAGCCGCCGCCCGGCACGCCCACGCGAAGGGACGCTTCCGCGTGCAGCCGGCGGACGTGGAGGCCGTCTGGGCCGTTGTGAAACTCAACTATTGATCTCCTTCCTTCCTCCGTTCGATGCTCTTCTTCCTGCCTTCTTTGTTTGAACTCATCTCTCCCCCACCCACTCACTTACTCGTCAAAAGAATAAACTCCGATTCACTCCTCGTCGTTCGCTTGGCGTCATTTCGGTCGACGAGTGCGGTCGGCCGCCTCGAAGCGAACAGCTGCATTCGAGGGGCGGTCGGCCGTTGCTACGGCATCCGTCGGTTCGCCCGGGCCGGTCGTTGGGGCGCGACGGAACGCGAAACGAAGCGGACGGAATACCGAAATGAGGTTTTTTATTCAATTTGGCGGCACCTGGCTGCCCGCACGCCGGCCGCTCGTTTCGTTCCGTCGGCGGGCGAGCGGCCGGACGGACGGGACTTTTGAGGGCGAAAATCCCGCCGGTCGTCCACTTACTGTACGCTCTGCTCTGTTCGTTCATCGACGGGGTGTCCGTTGAAGCGGCGGGATGTCCGTTGGAGTGTGTGGAGCACCTCTGTTGCTCGTGGAGCACAAGTCATCGCGTCCCGTCGACTACAAACTCCCGTGAAGCAGAGCGTTCCTCCGTTCGTCCAGCCGCCCGTCTTATCACTCACCGACGCGCCGCCGCTTGACCCCGACGGCAATCGTGACTTTCGTAAATTGTTTTTGTTTTCTTTGCGGCCTCCGGCAGCGAGCGGCGTTGCGAAATTCCTTCTTCGACCCCTCGACCTCCCGATCGGCGAGTTTCTTTTTGGTCCGTTTCGATCGATCGGTTTGATTCGAGACGAAAGAAGTGACTTTTGCTCGGCGGCGGTCGACCGTCTGCCGTGGAGCGAAGATTGGAGCCCTTCGGGACCGTCCGGACGATCAACGGTTATCAATCGACGACGAGGGCACACGGTGCCGGTGGGCGCGCACTTCAAACTCCGCGCTTTCGCCGCTCCAGTCCGGCGATCACTCGGATCGAAACGAAGGGGCCACGCTTTCGGGGCCGTTTCCGTCGAATGACCGCCGAGAGTTCGAATTGACGGGCCCTTCCGCCACTTGACGCGCGTGCGCGATCGTTTGTTGACGTCGACTTTACGCTGCTCCCGCGCTCCCAAAAGAAGCACTCGATCGCCGCCCCACGGGCCGCTTCGATTCGCGCGTTTTTCTTCCGCTCGCAATCCACGCCGAATTTCCGCGTTTGTTTGCATCGTGCTCGCCGCTCGCCGCCGGCTTCCGCCTTTTTGGCCGCGAGTTTCGATAAAAAATTTGCGTCACGAAAAGCGAACGGAAGCCGACGGCGAACGTCAAAGAAAAGTCGGCGATTTTTGACCTCTCGTAGCGAGCTCGTCAAATTGCACGCCGTTCTTTTGGATTGGGAAGACGGAGAGGCGGCGAGTCCGACGGAAGGCGGGCGGAAGCGGCCGGCCCGTCGAGTTCGCGGTTCGAACGAAGAGGGCGGCCGTCCGGATCGCTTGCTTTTCTCCTCGAACTCGCTCTTCGGTCATCTGCGTGCCGAGTGGACGCGGCGAGCACGCGGCTGTTCGGCGCTCCCGCGTGTCGCAATTACTCGTCCGACCCGCCGCCGGCGAGCCCTCCCGAGCGGCCCCGTTCGCCCCACGAACGTTCGAAGCGTCCGCAAAAACACGAACAACTGCGTGCCGTCATCCGCCGACTCGTCGCGACGACCCGGACGGCGAGCGGCGCGGGGATTCGGGCGGCGAACGACGAGACGACCGAACCCAAAAAAATGACCTCTTTCGTTTGCGAACGCGAGAGCGTCAAAGGATCGTCGAAGTGCGTCACTCGACGTCATGAATCTCGGGGATTTTCGGTGGAATCCGCTTTGAAGTTCCTTTGGGCCCACGTGCACCTCTTTCGGGCACGTCGTGTTCGAGCAGGGAGCGCGCGGCGTGCTGTTTCGTTCGTTCGTTCGCGCTGGTCGAGGACGTTCGTGCCTCTAATTTTAATTGAATTTTCGCTCCCCCTTTGTGTGCGGCGGCGTGCGTGGAGTACGCGGTGCGGACGGACGAAAGAAAATTGCGTACTTCGGGGCGCCCCCTCGCGTTCTCGTGCGCCTCCAGCCACTTCTTTTGGGTCTCGTTTTTGTAATCGACTCGACGTTGAGGCGGTGGAATTCCGCCTTCTACGGAGTCCACTCGCTCGTTTTCTCACGGTTCTTACGCGAACCTGCGAACCCCACTTGGAGGACTTCCGTTTCGCACGGCGTCGTCCAACGAGTCACTTCGTTTCGGCCGAGTTTTGATCTCGACGGTCCGACCATCTCTCTCACGTTCGTCTTCGCCTTCGAATTGTTGCCGTCTTTGTACTCGGCAATTTGTAGTTCGCGACGAGGCCGCGGATTCCGCGAACTCGTGATTCGGCGGTCGGTCGCCGAAGTCAACAGCCGCAAGGCCTCGAATTCGTTTCGGGTCGTCCCGAAAGACGCCGCGATTTACGATCGTTTCGGTTCGGCCGCCCCGAGCGAGCCGGACGCCCCACGCGCCCGCTTCCAGCGTCCCGACGACGCGCTTTTGGGATCGACGCGCGGCGCGGAGCGTCCAGATGCTCCGTTTAACGAGCTTCTTCCGTCGCTCGTCTTTGATCTCGAAGAGGCCGCATGGAACACGAAATTGTTCGAATTTCTTTCCGCTTCCTCGCCGCTTATTCATTTTGCGTGGCCTCGCGTGCTCCGAGCGATCGGAAGCCGAGAGGGCGGCGGGGCGACGAGGTCGTGAATCAAACGAAACGCGACGTGCCGGCCGCGGCGTTTCGTTTCGTCGATTTCAACTCCGCTTTCTGCAGAAGTCGCCGATCTGGAGGCCCGAGAGCGCGGCCACCCGTGAGCCTCGCGCGCCGATCGAATGGGCGACTCCGCGGCGACGTCCGCCGGCGCGCCGTCCGCCCGAACGGCGCACTGCTTCGGGCTCTTCATGGTCCACTCGACGTTCGTGACGCTGGTGGTCGTCGATCTGCTGTTGCTCTCCCACCTCCTGATCTTCACGATCACGAACTTTGCGGGCGGCGAGGCGAAGTACGAGGGCGGAAATCCGCTGCTCGCTGCCCTCCTGCCCTTCTACATGTTCGTCCCGCTGCTGTTCGTCGAGGTGAGTGCGGAGGAGAGGGCAGAAAGTGAAAGGGGGTTGCAGGTCGTCTGGCTGGCCACCTGCTTGCTGTCGATCGTCTCGCTGAAGACCGTCCTCCCCTATCTACAGCTGCCGTACCTCCTCTCCACGCCCCTTCTACTCGCCACCTCGATTTGGGTCCTCATTCGGGTGGTCGAAGAGCTCTCCCGTTCGCCCACTCCCGAGTGGCCGCTGGTCGTGTTCCTGGGAGCGGCGATGCTGCTGCTGATGGAACAACTTTATTTCTTGTACGTCAAGCTCTTCTGCTTCAAGATGCTCATCCGGAAGCGGAAGGTGAGTGCGAAGAGAACGGAAAAGCGAGTAACGAGCGGCTTGCAGTTGGTGAGCATCACGGAGCATCACCACTCGACCGGCACGGCCACAAAGATGAACATGGCCGCCCCGGCGGTGGGCGACTGTCAGTTCGACACGTACTCCACCCAATCCACGATCATCATTACGGATGACTTCCTCAATCGACAGCAACAGGCGGCTTGACTGCTGACTGCGGCGAGGGAATTCACTCAACATAATCACTCTTCAGAACATTTCATTCATTCCTCCCAATCGTTTGCTGTTGCTCGAAGCTCTCCGATGTTCACGTACCTCCCGCCCGGTTCATCCAAACACCAATGGTCTCTTCTTCTTCCTCGTTTGTTGCCATAAGCTCCTCCTGGTCTTCTGCGTTGACTGCGAGTCGCCAAACGTCCACGAGATCGCTCAATCGCACCGTTTGTCTGTACATTCACGAATTTCGTTCGCTTTTGCCAAAAGAACCGATGAGCTTCGCCGATTCGACGGGTTTCCCACCGCCAACCTCGTTCTCTCGTTTGTTGATTGTTGTACAGCTGCTGTTGGAGGTGGAGGATTGATTTGATGCGAATAAACTTTGATTCGTTTGGACTCGTGGAAACGGAGAGAAATGAACGAGTGGAGGACACCAAAAGAGAATTCGGCACAGTTCGAAGTCAGAAGAGCTGGAGTTCGAAGCAGAAATCAAGCGCGAATTCCCCTCCAATTTCTCCAATTTACAAGTGGTCCTCTTTGATCAATTCCCTGCTCCGAACGATCCATTCGATTAGTGACGAACAGCAAGCAGCGCGTGCCACCTCGAAAATTCCCGTTGGAAGCGGCGGCGGGTCCCGAGCGGAAAGCCGGCGGCCTAAAGCCGTCCGCCGAGGGGCGACGTTTGGGCCCGCCGCTCGCATTTTCGCTCCGCATTTCCGCCGCTCCGTCGTGATTTCGGGTGAATCTCTCGTGATTTCGGGGTTCTTTTCGGTTCGAATGGATTCAAAAGTCTTCGATTGGATGCGGGAAGCAGCGGGATGTTGTTTCCGATCGAAAAGCGGAAATTTTCCCAGAATTTCGGGCGAAATTCGGAAATATTCGGGTTCCGGGGTAAAATCAACCGTTCCGCATTTGTCCCGAGCTCTCCGGCTTCTGAGCGAGGATGTTGAAGCGGGAGGCAGTGCGGAGGGCATTAGAATTGCATTCCGTTCGTGATTTCCGCGCGGATTCGCGAATTTCCGTCCATTTCCTGATTGATTTCTTCTGCTTTCAGGTTAGCGCATCCACTCGCAACGATGGTGAGCACGACGAAGAAGCCCGCGGCCGCCAAGTCGACCAAGGAGGCGAAGACCGCCAAGCCGACCGCCCCGAAGCCCGGCCAGACGTCCGGCACCGCCGCCAAGCCGGCCGCCAAGCCCGAGGCCAAGTCGGCGCCCGCCAAGGCCGACCCGAAGGCCACCGCTCCCGCGAAGGCCGAGCAGCCGAAGGCCGCGCCGCCGGCCGAGAAGAAGCCCGCCGAGAAGCCGGCCGCCCCCAAGGCCCAGCCCGCCAAGAGCGCCAAGACCGCCCAGAAGGCGAAGCCCAAGCCCAAGCCGAAGGTCCTCAAGAAGAAGGGCACCAAGAAGCGCAAGCAGCAGCTCAACTTCAAGATCGAGTGCAAGAACCCGGTGGAGGACGGGATCATGAAGACGGCCGCTCTGGTGAGTCCCCTTCGTATTGCCGCGGGGTTGAGTTGATGGCGGAGCGGAGCGGTGGGCAGCACGTGGATTAGGGCGTCCATTCCCTAACAGGCCGTCCGACCCGGTAGCTAGGGCGAAATTCCCTAGAATTCCGAACGGATTCGAGCATCAAACCCGCAGTTGAACCGGCCGGTCGGGCGGACGAGGCGGGCGCTCGCTCCCCCACGTTCCGCTCGACCGCCGGCGATCTGCGGGCGCTCGAATCGAAGACGTTGCCTCGTGCCACTCAACCGGTCGTGTGTTTGCAGGAGGAGTTCCTGAAGGCGCGCCTGAAGACGCGCGGCAAGGTCGGCCAGCTGGAGCAGAACGGCGTCAAGATCAGCACGACGAAGACGGCCGTGACCGTCAATTCGGAGACGGAGCTCAGCAAGCGCTACCTGAAGTGAGTTTCCCCCTTCCACCGTCCATTCATTCATCTCTTCGCTTCATTGCAGGTACCTCACCAAGAAGTACCTGAAGCGGAACGCGCTCCGCGACTGGCTCCGCGTCGTCGCGACGACCAAGGACACCTACGAGCTGCGCTACTTCCAAATCAACCAGGACGACGACGCGGAGGACAACGAGTAAGAAGCGAGCCCACCGCTGCGCACTCCGGCCACCCACCGCCGCCGTCTATTGTTTCGTTGATTGTCTTCGTATTGGATTGAGAATAAATGTGTTGACTGTTGAGCACTCCGTCGGCCGTCCACTCGGTTGTTCTCGTGTTTATTCCGAACGAAAGTCAAGGAGCGGACGAGGGTTGAGTGCCGTCGATGTCGCCGACCAACACGGCGGGCGTCGGCAGGGAGCTCGGCGTGACGGACGGGAGGCCGCCGGGTGGGTGCTCGTCGGTGAGGAGTTTGGCCGTCTTGCCGCCGCCCTCCGCGCTCAGCCGCTCCTTCGAAGAGGTCGCTTGAGTGGTCGCGAGCTTCTTTTCGCTCCTCGAGTGCAGTTTCTCCTGCAAGAGGGCGGTGATTGACGAGAAGACGAGAGGAACTCACTTTGCTCCGATTCGACTTCCGACTCCACTTCGACTTGGCCGTGAACTCCTCGGCGGTCTTCTTGTGCGACGGGTCGGAGCGTTGCGTTGGGTCGACGCTCTTGGGCTTCGCGGCCGCGGCCGGCGCGTCCTGGACGGCCGACGGCGGGAGGTCTTTCGATTGGGACGGGCGGGACCACGTCTGCTGATCGCGGCTCGGATTCTTCTCCTCGCGCGTGCGGACTTTGTCGGCGGCGGGCGGCTGCAACGGGAATCAATTAGACGCCTGCTATTGTCGACGGAAAGTACGGTACACTTGCTGCCCGCACCTGCCCCGCTGCGGAGTTCGCGAGGGCGCAGCTCGCGTGCAGAAATTCGGCTTGTTTTCGGCGGCGAGCGGGCGAAATTTCGGCGTTCTTCCCCGTCGCTCCGGTTTCTCGAAAGATGTTGGCGAAACTCGCGACCGTCATCAAGAAGAAATCGAGCGGCAGCAAGGCGGCGACCAGCGAGCGGCCGCCCGTGGACGACGACGAGGAAGTCGAAGCGAAGAAGGCGCGTCTCGACGAGCCGCCCGCCCAGACGCCGCGCAAATCCCCGTCCGCCGGCAGTCAGGCTTCGGGCAGCGGGCAGTCGGCCCAACTGCCCAACGGGAAGGCGAAGCAGGCCGAACGGTACGTTCTTTTCGTCCATTCCCTTCGTTTATCCCCTCAATTTGCAGCTTCCGCTACGGCAACTACAACCAATACTACGGCGCGCGTTTGGAGCAGAAATTCCAGCCGGATCCCCGCTTCGAGCTCTTCCGCAAAGAGTGGTTCTACAAACGCGCCGTCCTCGACGTCGGCTGCAACATCGGGCTCGTGACGATCACCCTGGCCAAGGAGTTCGAGCCCCGCCGCTGCGTCGGCATCGACATCGACCCCGCACTCGTCGGGATCGCGCGCAAGAACATTCGGCACTACTGCGGCGAGGGCGTGGAAGTGAGCGGCTTCCTCTTCGTTCTTTCCACTTGCTTCGATTGCAGCTGGCCGGCGGGAAGATCCCGAAACCGAAGGCGACGGACGGCGAGACGTTCCCGAAGTTCCCGAACAACGTGTGGTTCGTGTGCGGGAACTACGTGCTCGAGACGGACGACCTCCTCGATGCGGTGAAGCCGGAATACGACGCCATCCTCGCGCTCTCCATCTCCAAGTGGATCCACTTGAATTGGGGCGACACCGGCCTCAAGCGCTTCTTCCGGCGCGCCTTCGCGAACCTGCGGACTGGCGGCGTGTTCCTGCTGGAGCCCCAGGAGTTCTCCACGTACCGAAAGCGGGCGGCCAAATGCGTGAGTTTGCTGCTCGATTTAGAGGATGGAATCAGCGGAATGCTTGCAGCCGGACATGAAGAAGAACTACGAGGAGATCCAGCTGAAGCCCGACGATTTCGCCGACTTCCTCGTCAAGGACGTCGGTTTCAGCCGGTACGAGGAGTTGGGGCGACCGAAGGCGAAGACCAAAGGTTCGTCCACTTTCCTTTCCTCTTTCCAGTGGCCCCGCTTGTGAATTCAGGCTTCCAACGACCGCTGATCGCCTTCTTCAAGTGAACCCTCGCCTGCCCGCGCGATCTCCTCTTCCGCTCGAGCACGAGCACAAGGTTTTGGACCGCTCGTCAATGTTCGCACTTCCCCCACCACTTTAGATGTTTCCCACGGGTAGCCGCTTGTTTGTTTCCAGTTGTTGTTGTTGATTGATAAACCGAAGGAACTCACTTTGTCGTTGGCCAGTCCCTTCTCCTCGGTCGTCACTTTGTTCTCTTTGTCCTGCAATCGGAGGGATGAGTGGGGGGAAGAAGAGGAAGAGGGGACCTTCGAATTCGAGAGCGCCGTCTTCTCCTCCGGCGCGGCGGCCGGCGGCTTCTCGTCCGGCTTCAGGTTGGGCGGAAGGACGATCGACTCCGCCGACTTGCCGACCTTCCGAATGTTCCGCTTTTTGGTGTCCGAGTGGGCGCACAGAAGCGAGGTCATCTGCAGCGAGTGGATGAAAGGATGGAGGAAGGAAGGGCGAGGAGAACCTGGACGATCAGAAGGGCGGACAGCGAGCAGAGGATCGCGGACACGCAGCCGGCCGGCCGACTGCTCCAAATCGACGAGATCGCGTCCATCCCGCCCGCTTTCGTCTGCAGAGAACCACCGGCTCGGGCGAGGCAAAAGTGATGGACTGGAGATCGAATGGGCGGCAGATCAAGATGAGCGATTCGAAGCTGCTGGTCGCCATTCAATGCAAATGCTCCAGTTTCCGCTCCTCCTTTCCCTTCGTTCTCCGCCTTCATCTTCGTTCTGCCCCAATTCGTTCGCTTCGACGGCCAAGGACGAAGAGAGCACCCGTTTATTCGTGAACAAGAGATTCAATGGGACACAAACCAAGAGAAAAGCGGGAGTTCTAATCGACGTGATCGCTGGGCTCTTCGGGCGGGTCGGCCGCTTCGAATCGGAGCCATCGGCGGATTTGCGCGTCGTCCACCGGCTGCAGCTCGTGGTCGAAAATGGCGGCTTCTCGCTGCACGCTCGCCGGACTGTCCGCGCCGTGGACGGAGTTGCGGACGTCGCTCAACGCCGTCCGCCAGCGAATCGACTCGCCGTTCGCCTCGGCGGTCCCGAAGCCGCGCAGGAACTTTGAGGGGCCGATCAACCGCCGCCACTCCGCCACGGGATCGACCGCCGTCTGCTGCTCGTCGCTGCCGCTCATCTCGAGCAGGACGGCCGGCCCGGAGCAAATGTGCCGAATCAGGCGGCCGTAGTAGAAGCGGCCCGCGTGCTCGGCGTACAGCCGCTCCGCTTCGACCGCTCGAATGCGCAGACGGGCGGCTCGGCGGATGCGGAGCGACGAGCCGAGGATCCGGTCGAGGACGTCGTTCGCCAGCTGCGGGTAGGCGACCTGCAAGCGAGAAACAAGGGCGAACATTCACGAACGAAAGAAACAAGTGGGAACTCACGAGATCGGGCTTCAGGATCGCGAAGGTCCGGGCGGCCGTCGACATCGCTGGAGCGGGACGAGGCGGACGAGAAGTGCGAATAAATCGATCGATCCGGGCAGTCGGAAGAAGGAACGCCCAGAAGCTCGAAGAACACGAGCGAAATCCACTGGTCAGCCGAAATTCCCGACCAGACGGCCGCCGACTCCCGCCTCGCTTTTTCGCCGCCGCCGACCGGCCGCTCGTGGCCTCCCGCTTCACGTGCGGCTTCTGCTCATTCCGGCGCTGGAGTTCGGCCCCGACTGTTGGTCGTTCCGTCCTCCGCTTGCTTCGAGGCGAAATCCCTTGAAAGTTTTCGAATTTCCGGAGGATTTCGGCGCTTTTTCATCGGATTCCACTCCGTCGATTGCCACTCGTGTGTCGCGCGATCATCCTCCTTACATCCGTCAATTTCTCGTTTGTTTTCAGTTTCTCCGACTCTCGAACGAACAAACGGCGGAGAAGTCGGGATGTTGGCCCAGAAGGTGATCGTTCGTGGCTTCGCGGCGGCCGCCGCTCAAGCACAAGTGAGTTTCCGCTTCCTTTCGATTGAATTCGAATTTCCTCGCTTTCAGTCGGCGTCCATCACTTCGTCCATCGAAACGAAGGTCTCGCGTCTCCCGAACGGCCTCACGGCGGCGTCCATCGACCTGAACGGGCCGGTCAGCAGCATCGTGCTCGCGTACCGCGCCGGCAGCCGCTACCAACAACCGGACGAGGGCGGCGTGGTGCACGTCCTCCGCAACAATTTCGGCAAGGACTCGGAGAAGTACCTGGGCGTGAAGCTGCTCTGGCAGATGGGCGGCGCCGGCGGCAACCTCAGCTCCTACGCCACGAAGGACCTGCTGGCCGTTCAGCTGGACGTCGTTCGTTTCTTTTTTCCACTTTCCGCACACTCCAACCGCTCGTTCAGGTCCGCGACAACTCGCCGGTGGGCGTCTCGCTGCTGGGCGAGTTCGGGAGTCCCGCCCTGAAGGCGTGGGACGTGGAGGACGCGGAGCACGCGCTCGCCGTCGACCTGAAGAACCAGAAGCCGTACGACGTGCTCCTCGATTTGTTCCACAAGTCCGCCTACCGGTACGTCCCTTTGTTTGATTTCTTTTATTGGTCGTGTTTGCAGGAACGGCGGCCTGGGCATCCCGCTCCTCGCCCAACCCTTCCAGCAGCACGTCGACCACCACAAGCTGGCCGCTTTCGCGCGCAGCCGCCTGGTCGCTTCGGAGGCCGTCCTGCTCGGAGTGAACGTCGACCACTCCGACCTCCTGAACTACGCGAGCCAACAGTCGGCCGTGGGCGAGGGCAAGGCGGGATCGCCGGCCGAGTCGCCGTACATCGGCGGCCTGGACACCCGCCAGGAGGGGCCCACCTCCGTCGCCCACGTCCTGATCGGCGGCGAGGGCACCGGCCTGAAGGACCAGAAGGCGGTCGCCGTCCAGGAGGTCCTCGCCGCGCTCATCGGCGCCTCGGCCGGCCTCAAGTTCGCGAACTCGGCGGTCGGGGGCGCCGGCGCGGTCGTCTCGGCGACCGTCGAGCGCGCCGCCAACAAGCGGCCGGTCGGCGTGGCGCCCGTGAACGTCGTGCACGCGGACTCGGGCCTCGTGGGCGTGTACGTGGCCACGGACGGGCAGTACGCGGACACGACCGTCCGCGCCGCCTACCAAGCGCTGAAGACGCTGGCGAAGGACGGCGCCGAAGCGGACGCCTTCAAGGCCGCCCAGAAGTACGCCCAGCTCGAGGCTCTCCTGCACTTGGAGTGGCCCGCCCACCTGGCGCTCGACCAAGCGCACGCCGTCCTCTCCACCGGCAACCTGCTCGCGCCCTCCGACCTGGCCGCCGAGATCGCGAAAGTGAGCGCCGACGACGTGAAACAAGTGAGTTCTCTTCGGCCGTCCGTTCATTCCTTTCTTCTCCTCCTTCAGGCCGCCAAGCGGATCGTGGACAAGCCCTCGATGGCCGCCTACGGACGCATCGGCCAAGTGCCCTACTTGGACCAACTGTGAAGCCCGCCCACTAGGATCCCTCGCCGAACCTCCTCCTCTAGTGCGTCTGCGATTGTTTGTGCCCAGCGTGTACCGACGATAAATTAGTGACTATGGAAGGCGGTCGTTTGATAGGATCGAAGATTTCTTTGAGCGAAGAGGAGGCGCGTGGTTGTTGAGGGGAGAAGCGGGGGTGGCGGGAAGTTTGATCATTTTTCAAGCCTTCGCTCGTTCTCTCGCGTTCTCCACTGGTCAGTTGCAGTGAGTGCGCGATCTTTCGTTGCGAAAGCGAACTGCAAGGGCAGTGAGAGGTTGGGGTCAGCGAATAAAGCCGGCAGAAAGAACTCGACTGCGTGTGCGGGCGTTATTTGTGAGCAGATAGCGGGGTCTTCGTTGACTTTGAATTGTGTTTAGGTTCCTGCTTCAATTGCTTCCGTACGGCTACCGGAAATGGCCGCCGAAGACGTTCAAAACGAGCGGGAACTTCTGTGCATTCCGAACGGCATCTGCACTGCGACCATCGATCGACTGCCATTCACCTGCAAATGGATGTGCTCGCCGACTGGCCGCTTTGTGTACTCCGCGGTTAGTGCAAAGAACTGTGGGATCGTTTCGTTGATGAACACGTTCACCGGAGCTGTAGAAAAGTGAGTGCTTACTTGCAAAACGTTCTTTGTGTTCGTTTCCAGACAGTGGAAGAACACGGGAGTGGACTCTCTTGTGAAGCAAAGCGGCCCGCTTGTCGGCAAGTGGCTGTTCGGACGCGTGCGCACAACAGTGGGGGGAAGATCGCAAAATAGTTGGAATCTTGTGGAGTTGAACAACGAGGCAAAAGTCGTGGAGCAAAGCCGCCAGATCGAAATGGCGCACGCCGGTTGGCCGCACTTTGTGATCGCCACCGACGACCCGGCGGTCTTCGTTTTGGTTTCCAGTGGCGAGCAGTTTCATGAATTCAACGCTCAAACGAATGAAGTAAGAACGATTGGACGCGTTGATCTCGCTTCGTCGTCCTTGACACCCGAACACACATGTGTCCACAAGAACGTTCTTTATTTTGTTACTCGTCCCCGTATTTTCGTCGATGGACTGCTGGCAATCGATCTCAACGGCAGAGAGTTTGTAAATGGAGGTCGTCCCCTGCAGTTGCCGATCGCCAAACTGACGACCAAAAAGGTAGCTAGAACTCGTTGCTTTGGCTAATGGCATCGTTCAGCTCCGCTATGATTGGGCAACGGCCGCGATAAGCGCTCACAACGATCGTTTGTTTGTGGTCGGAAATGAGCAGCATGGCCGTTGTGCAGAGTTGTTCGTGTATAATCTGCTGATCAACCGCTACGACCAGTGCAGTCTAACGCGCACGTTCATACGCAAAGTGCACGGAGTCGTGTTCTGCGAAGGAATCCTTACGATTCATGCGGCTGCTTATGAAAGTAAAACGCATGGAATATGGGCCATGGCTCGTTTCGTTACGCGTTAAGGTGGGCCATCACTTCTTCATTTCACCAATCCATCGCTTATTGCAGCAAGCCGGAGAAACTCGTCCGCTTGGCCTTCTTCGCCAGACCCGCCGGCTGCTCCGCGCAGTTCGCCCGCCTGCTTCGCGATTGATTTTTGTTGCTTCCGTCTAATCGTTTGGCTTTCGCTGAATAAACGTGTTGCAACACCGCGGCATCACACAGAAACGAAACAACGGTTGCTGCTTACAGTGAACGAAAAAGAAATCTGTGGAGTGGTCCGCAAATCCAAAATTCACTGCACGCACGGCTGGTCGAGATTTGCGGTCAGAAAGGAGTGGAAGGTCTGCGATTTGTGACCCCAGTGCTCGATTTTGCTGGTTCATCGCACGCCACCGGAAAGCAGTGCAAAATCGTCGAATTTCACCGCTCGACGCGCCCCCGTGCAAAAAACGCGAATGAGCGGCGGAGGGGTACGGTAGACTTGACCGCTGACCGAAAGACTTCGCATCCGGCCCGCGCAGCGGCCCAGGATCACGTCGGCGCGCGCTGAAACGGGTCGCAATCGAAAGAGCGGGGTCGATTCTACCAGACGGTTCGCGGGCGACATCCAAAACGCCGTTTTTGTCTGCTTCCTCGCGGCCGAAAGTCAAAAGCTCGCATCGTCTCGAATCTTTCTCGCCGTGCTGCACGGTAGTCAGACGTTTTGGGAACTTCCCTATAAGTACCATTTGTTGCCCTTTTTTTCTTCTTTCTTTTAAGCCATCGCACGCGCGATTTCATTGAGCGGAAGTTCTCAACGGACCTTTTGAAGCGGCCGATTTGAGAATTTTCGCTCGCTTTCCGTGTTTCTCGCTGCGCTGCGCGATGCTCGAGAATGTTGGCGACTTGCTTATAAGTAACATTTGTTGCGATTTTTCTCTTCTTTCTTTTGAGCTACAGAACACGTGATTTAATTGAGCAGAAGTTCTCAACGGACCTTTTGAAGACGCCTAACCCATCCCGTTTTTCGAAGCTGTTTTCCTCCGTTATTTTGCCCCGATTTGAAGAGGAAATGGCAGTTTTCTGATGAAATCGACCCCGCAGAATCCGAATTCGCTGTCGATTCAACAAAACAAAGTGATGGCGTCGCGCGCGAATTGATCCGTTGACCTGCTCGTGGGGCAACGAAGAGCGACCGCGCCCAAACTCGCCTCTCATTTTCGTTTTTGCCCGCAACCCGCCCAGCGGTGAAATTCGACGTTTTCCGGTGGCGTGTTCATCGGCTCATTCGCTTTTTTATTCGAAATGATTGGCGGTCGCTTCCTGCTCGCGCTCTCGCTCGCCCTGCTCGTTCCGTTCGTCTGTGGCGCCTGCCCTCCGCCCAAGAACCACCCGATCAACTGGGGCGAGACGGTCGCGCTGGAGTGTGCAGAGGCGGACGGGCGTTGGATCGCGTGGAGCAAAGCGGACGGGATTCTGGGCTGCGATGAGTTCACGTGAGTTCTGCTCCAAATTGAGCGACAAAGCAGCGAGTTGTTTCGTCTTCAGAGCCCTCCCAACGGCCTCCATCGACTGCAAGCTGCCCGCCGCCCTCCAGACGGCCAACCGCTCCCTCCCGCCGACCGCTCGCTGCTGCTCGACGCGGGAGATCGTCGTGTTTCCGGTGGCCGCCGAGCTCCTCGTCTTCTGCTTCTCCAACGCCTCGGTTTGTCTGCAGGAGTTTCGAATCAGTTCGTCGACTGCTTCTTTCTTCTCACTACCATTCGTTGCAGCCGCCCACTCGTGTGCCACGCGGAATCCGTGCGCGAACGGCGGCCGCTGCGAGGATCGAAACGCCGACGGGGACGCGACGGTCAGCCACTTCCAGTGCGTCTGCGAGCGGGGCTTCTTCGGGCGGTACTGCGAGGAAGGCGCGTCTATCCTCATCCTTCTGCCCACTCACTCGCTCGTTTCAGCGGTCGACCGGCGCGCCCAATGGTCGCTCTTCGCCGCAATGTGCGTCGTGGTGGCCGTCGAGTGCGTGTGCGGGACGGCGATCGTGGTGCGCGAGAAGTGCCTCCCGCCCTCCCTGCTGCGCCGCTTCCCCCGACTGCGGCGGCGGCACACGTTCCTGCTGGGCCGCGAGCATCGCCGCGCCTTCGTCGACGTCCTCAACCACGGCCTCCACCCGCCAGCCATTCTGGAGATGAAGCGGCGCCCTTCGAACGCGAACCTTAACCCCGCCAAGTTGGCCGCCGAGTTCGCGCCGCCGGACGAGCCGCCCGCCGGCCAGCCGCTCGCCCTACCTCCAATCCTGCCGCCGGTTGTCGTCCAGCAGGCGATCGAAGAGACCGCACATGACGCGCCGGTGGAGACCGCTCGAGACGCGTCGATCGGAAGGGCGGATGCTTCTGGCCCCAAGACCAACGAGGGATCCGTCCAGTGATTGGAGTTCTTCTCTGTTCCCGTTGTTCTTGTTTGTGAATAAACGTGTGCTTGATTCGAGTGAGCTGAAGGCTCCTTCAAAGCAACTAGCAGCTGACAGGGGCTCCCGCTGCCGCCCGCCTGTCGAATTCAAAGCGGAGGCGTGGTTGGACGCAAACGAATGAGGAGCAGGCGGCGGTCTTCTCGTCGAGCAGTGGAAGTTGCTTCGATCGAGAAAGAACTTGCACATGACGAGCCGAAGAAGAACGCTGGGGTCAAACGGGCGTGTAAAGCCACACTCGCACGGTTAATTCGGGTCGAAATCATCCCCGATCTGCCCTCTTCTGTTAGGAAATCTAATCAGAAGTGGTCCCTCGTCCGTTCGCTTGTGTCTATTTGATCGCACAAGAGTCCATTCGATCTGTTTATTTACGCTACGAGCCCGAATGAGACGACGACTTTTTGCAATCGCTTTTCCTTCCGTTCGGCTTCAAAGAACACGTCTACCGACGTTCCCTCGTTTATCTGCCGCCGGCTGACGTGCGGGCTGACTCAACGGCCGAAGGGGGGCGTCGGGGAGGAAATTCGGTTGTCCTTTGCAACCCCGAAGGACGTTCGTCGGTTTCCTCACCTTTCCAACGACTGCAGGGGCAAGTGACTTCGCTTTACTGAACGAACACTGCAAAGTGAAAACAAAACAAAGAAGTCAACAAACGGGATGTCATTTCGGCGTTTCAAGTGAGCGGGCAAGAAGAGCGAAATGGTAGATTTCTGATGGAACGAAGGGACCAACGGGGAACTACCGAAGGGAGACGAACGAAGTGGAATTGAAAGGATTGAGAGGACCGTTCTCAGGCCATCGCGAGCATCGCCGTCTTCTGCTTCTTCTTCTGGCCGCTCGGGGCGGCGGCTTCCTGCTTCCAGCCCATCGGGATGGCGGTCGGCGGGTACGTGGGCTTGAAAGTGGGCGTGTTCTTGGCTACCGGCGAGTAGACGGTGACCGTGATGGGCGTTGCACGGGTCGTCGTGCGGGGCGCCGTGTAGTCGGTGCTCACCTGGTCCTCATTGTAGATGGCGAACGCGCAGCAGGCGCAGCAGCACAGCACGATCACGACGACGATTCCGAGGCTGCAAATCGTAAGAGAAGTCCGGGAAAGAAACATGCGGAAACTCACACAATCCAGACGCCCCGACCGACCTCCTCCGCGTACTCGCAGCACTCCGTTCCGCAGCACACCTCCGTCTCCGTGCAGCGCCACACAAGGTCGCTCGGGCGGGAGCCGTTGGCGAACCGGAGCTGCAAGTGAATCGATTGGAACGATCGACGCACCGAGGGACTCGCCTGCGAGATGACCTCGTCGGCCGTCGTCTGATTGCCGCCGATGGTCGAGTTGTGGAGATCGGCGGGCACGTTCACGAAGTTCGCCGGGTTGATCAGCGCGCTCACCGGCCAGCGGCAGTAGAGATTGGAGCCGTCGTGCGAGTGGAACGTGGGCAGGACGAACAGGTAGGGGCGGCCGGCCCACACGTGCGGCGTGGGCGAGTAGACGGCGGACGTGGCCGCACCGGCCGCGAACGAGCTCTTGAACGACTGGATGCGGGCCGGCGATCGCATGCCCGTGCCCAAGTTGAATCTGAAGTCGGCAGGAAACGGAAGGATGAGCGGGAGTGGACTCACGTGGGCCGCGCGTTGAAGCTGCTGAACGACGCCGCGCGCAAGGCGCTGTAGCCGGAGGCGCGGCTGGCTGCAATCGAGAGAGGAGTTCGAGGAGCGTAATGAAGAGACGTACCAGCGAATCCGGCGCTACGACCGGCCGATGCGCCGCGGGCCTGCAACCTCGCACTGCTTCAAACGAAAGGAAGGAAACTCACGACCGATGCGCCGCGGCTGGCGCCGAGCGCCCCGGCGAACCACGAGTCGACGCCCACCGCGGAGGTGAGCAGCAGGAGGCAGAACGCTCGAGTGCATGAGAACTGTTGGATGGACTGAAAAGAGCGGGTAGGAGAAGACAAGAGCGCGAGTCCCGACCACGGAAAGCGCTGTAATCAACGAGCAGTCGGAAGAAATCGATCTTCGCGGAAGTGTTCGTTATTCGCCCTTCCTGTTTGCCCCCATCCTTTCCCCTATCCCTGCTCTGATCACACGTCAAAGTTAGTAAACAGCCGTTTTCCACGCTCAAAATTCAGATGTTTTTGTTGCGCTGTGCACCAAAGGCTCTAAGGGTCGATCGAGAGCTCCCGACTTTCAGTCGCGAGCCCCGCGACCAGAAGCTGCGCCCTTTTCGGCCTGCGATTGACGTCGAGTTCGAGCAGAAAGGCGGCTGTTGCACAGCTCCCCCTTTCGAAATGACCGGCCGCAAAAGAACGCTCTTTTTCGCTCCGTTTCGAACGAAAAGACGAACGCCGTGTACCCGGCGGGCACGCGAGTCGTCGGCACGGACGTCGCACCGTCCAAACCTCCATTTCAACGCACTTTTGCAGGCGGAAATGTCGACAAATCGAGCGAAATGAAGGGATCTTTGGTTGAATGCTTTTTCTTGCTCGATTCGAATGGAATGGCGGAGATGTGGTGTAAGGCGGACCGAAATCGAATCCAAGGTACGTTAAACGTTTACCCATGACCTACACTAAAAGAAACGGAGCGATTCGGCAGCGAAAAAAAGACGGAAAGCGGAGAAACCGGCGGCACAAGCGCGATTTTCCGCCCGCCCCGGCCGTCGCGGTCTTCCGTTCGCCGTCCGCCTGCCTGCCGCTTGGCGATCCGCCGCCTCCCGCCCGCCCGCCCGCCCGGCCGACTGCCTGCGAATCGCGGCGGCCGTCGAGGGGCGGGCGGGATAAACAACGCCCGACGTCTTTCGAAATGCGCACGATTTGGCGGGAAAGCAGACGCAGTTCGGTTCAGTCGAGAAGTGCAGTACACAAGCCTTACAAGAGAAATCAATTGACGGAGATTCACTGATCTAACGGAGCTCTTCGGGCTTCCCTTCTGTTCGTCTGTCGGAAGCCGCTTGATCGGCCGTCGTCCCGCGCACGCCCGCCTGCTTCTTCATGCAACCCAAACAAAAATGTTCTCAAGCAACGTGGTGGACTCACGTTGAGATCGCCGGACATACGCTCGTTCGGCCGGCTGCCATCGCCCACGAGCGGCCCGCAGCTTCCCCCGGCCACCGGCGTTGCTCGCTGGTTTGACGGCCTCCTTTACCAACGCTTTCCGCGGCCTGCCGGCAGAATCTTCTTTGTGAGACCGGCGAATCCCACCGTTCGATCTGTCCGTAGAGGATCGCAGCGGCCGCTAAACGACCCGAAAAGGCGGCCATTCGCGTCCTCTCGACGAGTGAAAAAAACAAAGGGAGACCAAAAATAACCTTTAGAGTGCCTTAGCCAAGGCAGCCGACCAGGCGCGATGAAGCTATTTAGTCAATCTGACACTGCTAAGCTGACGGGGATACGTACCGGTTGTCCGAGAAGATGTGAACCCCAAACACATGCCAAATTAACTTTGTCAGCTTTGACGACCCACCGGTCTCGAACCGGCGACCCGACCGTTCGCTGCAGCCGCCCGACTGCAGCTGAAGACCACAGCCAAGATTTTGGAACTTGGTTGAGCGTCTTCGTTTAATCAGCAAATGCAACAAATCTTCCGAATGCCTTCCAGGGCCGCCGTTTAGCGGTGGGAAGATCGAGCGACCGGTCCGAAAGTTCTTCGCAAATCCGCGACCACTCTTTCACTCAACGGAAGCCCCTAATTCACGACCACGGAAGCGGCGAGGATCGGCGTGTTTGCGAGCGGCTCCCTTCTTTTCGGTCTCTACTGCTCCCTGCCGCAGCTCGAAGCAGACGGGGCAGTCGACCCGAAACGGCGACGAGAAGAAGCGAACCAAAAGCTCGTAACTCAACGGAACAAGAGAAATCTTCTCGGCCGCGACTACTTTTGTTTGCAACAAAACTTTACGACCCTCTCGCCATTCAACAGAGCGCGCGGCATTGGCTTCTCTTCGCACCTCTTCGTGGGCGCTGGCCTCCTTCTTTCCGTGCCTTCGCATCGCCGCTGCTGGCATGATGCGTTTCCCGTTTGGTCGCGTTCGTTCTCGGCCGGGCTTCGTGCTCTTTCGCATCGCCCTCACAATCCGCAAACGAAGCGCCGCGCCGAGGCCGCTCCCCGAACCTTACGACACCCAACGGGTTGTTCGCTTGTGAGCGGTGAATTGGGTTCGCTGCGGCCTGGAGCAGTTCGGAAGCGGGGGCATCCTGTCAATGTGGTTTGTGAGCGAACAACTCGCGCTTTTCGCGCCGTGCACGGAAGAACCGGAATCAAAGTGGCTTCCTTTCCTCTTCCTCTCATTTCCGGCGTTCGCAGCTTCAATGTATTCCTGAACGAGGCGGGCACGCTGCGTTTGGATAGCGGGACATTCGCGGGAGCGAGCGGCTCGTTTCACGTCAGCGAGTTCTCTTCGATTCGTCGCGCTCTCCATCGAATTCCTCTTCGTTGGCGACCGCGTCGACACGGGCGGCCAGGCGTTGCTGAAAACGAAGACACAAAGCGTGGTGAACGCGTGTCGACTTTGAGCAGTCGGACGATGTCGCCGCTGTCGTTGTGAATCCGTCCGTCGGCCTTTTTGTCGGCCGATCTGCCGCCTCCAGTCCGCACCTCGTTCATGCGTCATCGACGGGCGTGATCCCGAACAACGGCGAGTTGGCGGCAATAAAACGGTCGGCGAACAAACGAACATTCGCGTTTGCCCAGCGGTTTCTCATCACAAACGAATGGGCGGAAGAAAGGCGTCAAACGGACGAATCGGGACGCTTTGTTGCCCGGAAGTGAGCGGTCGTTTGCTTTGACGAGAAGTTCGATCACACCTTTCTTTCTTCCAACCACTCCTTCCTCCCATTCTCTTGTTCCAATCGCTTCTTCTCGTTGTTGTCGATCACTCCCTTCTGTTCAAACAGAAGCGACCTCTCGCTTTCTCCTCGTTGATTAGCGAGTGGTTCCGAACGGACGGGATTCTCGTCTCGCTTTCTTTGCTGCTCCCCTGTTGTTCGGCTGTCCGTCTGGTCGGTCGACCGCTTCTGCTCATAAAACGGAGGCCAGTCGAGGGGACTTCGGCCTTCAAATGAGCGAAAACGATCCCTCCGATCGTCTTCTTCCTTCTCGGTTTCTTCCCCGTTCATCAATGCAGAATCCTTTTCCTTCGCCATTCAACGACGGGAGAGAAGGTCCAGCCGAAGAGTGAGCTGTCCACCAATTGCTCGTTTGAGATACTTCCCGTTCAGACCCGCTGGTGATGAACGACGTCTTCGGTGTGCGGATGTTCTCGAGGGGCGACACGCTCTACGAGGTTCGTTCTCGTTCAGCGGTGGCAAGTGAACGGCCAAGGGGCAAGTCAAGGAGCTTCAGGGGTTTTTGCACATTCTTTATACCCGAAATCGATTGTACTTTGCTTCTCAATTGTTCGGCTTTCTACGACGCCGCTATTGGCATCCGGACGGCCACATAGACGTCCTTCCCCTTCTAAAGCGAGTGAGTTTGCAGGGGATGATCTCCGTGGGCACGCCGCCGCAGCCCTTTCGCGTGATCCTCGACACGGGCAGCGGGATCCTGTGGGTTCCGGCCAAAGGCTGTCAGAATCACGGGCGAATGGGCGAGTACTGTACGGTTCGTCTCACATCTTTCTTTCCTTTCGATTCTTCTGCTTCAGACTGGCCGATCGCTCTACGATCCCGCCCGCTCGTCGACCGCCCAGAACACGCGCAAATCCTTCCTTCTGCAGTACGGGATCGGCGACACGAGCGGCGTTCCTCTTCCGCGACGTCTTCGCCGTAATCTCCCGGTCTTCCCTTTCAGTTGATCAACGGAAGATTTCAGTTTGGAGCGGGCAACACGACGCTGAAGTTTAAGCGACCGGTGGAGTTCGGCGCCGGCCTGAACATGACCGAGGGGGATCAAGGTGAGCGGATGGAAAGAAATTCGATCGGTCTGGAAGAGGACTGTTGATTGAACTCGTGAGCTGATAGGCGAGCGTGATGCTGGCTCGTAGGGCAAGACAGAAATTTTGCCTATCGACTCGGAGACTGCTCACTCGTTTCACACTGTCTTTCGCTCATCAACCATCGAATTGCAGGGATCCTGGGCCTCGCGCCCGTCCTGATGTGGGGCCAAGGCGACTCGATTTTCGACGCGGCCGTCCGGCAGGGGATCATGGCAAGCGCAAACAAAGAATCAAAATGACACGAAAGGAAGTTCAGGACCGCCCGATCTTCACCGTCTTCCTCAAACGCTGCCCGAGCGGTCGGCGGGAGTGCGCGAACGCCGGGCAGATCACCTTCGGGAAGATCGTGAGTCCTCCCTTGCTTCAAACCACCAACCGGGCGGCTGTTCAGGACCGCGAGAACTGCGGGCGGATTGTGGGCAGCGCGCCCGTCTCCTCGCCGCTCGCCTCCCACTGGGAGTTCGTGATGGAGGGCGAGTGATCTTCCCTTGATGGCTTCCGTCGTTCAAATCGCGTGTTGCAGGCATTTCGGTCGGGAGCTTCAACTACACAAAGAAGATGATGGCAATGACGGACACGGGCAGCTCGTTCGTTCACTCCCTCCATCTCCTAGCCATTGTTCCCCGTTGCAGCCACCTGTTCCTGCCGGACGCTATGGTCACGGGGATCGCAAAGGCGGTGGGCGCACGCGAGGTGCCTGGCGGGCTGCTCGTGCCCTGCAACCGGCAGTTTCGAAATCACGATCACCATCCGCGGCAAGCGCTTACGCCATCCCCTCGCAGGAAGTCGCGATCCCCGTCAGCCGCACCCAATGCCAACTCCTCGTCGCCCCCAGCGGCATGGACGAGCTGATCCTCGGTGAGCACAAATGAGTGGTTGCTTTCTGTTGAATGGGTAGGGTGAGTAGCAAAAGTAGCTGGAGTTTCTGACTGTTTGTGGGAGAGCTAAACAAAGAAAGAAGGAAGGGCAAGTGGATAAAGGGCCCTAGTCTGCATCAATTTGCTTCATCGCGCTCGTTTGCAGGTGACCCGTGGATCCGTTCGTGGTGCCAAGTGCACAACTGGAAGGTTCGTTCAAACGGGCACTCCTTTCAATCTTCTGGTCTGATCGTGTTTCAGACTCGGCAGATCGGATTCGCGAAACCGATTCGGCGTTGACTCTTGTGATTAGTTGGGCGTGTAATAAATTCACTCCAGGCAAACGGCGGCTACTTCTTTCTGGAGATTCTCGCGTGTTCCCCTTCAACAAACGCTCCCTTGATCATTGCTTCGTTTGGGTGGGACGAAAAAGAAGAGAAACGTGTACATCATGAAAGGAACTTGAACAGAACCGCGGCTCACCGCCAAGCAGGTGGGGAATTGAGTGATCCGCCGGATTCCAGCGGTGCTCAAACGCTTTCGCAATCAACAAAAGCTGAGGTAAGTGGCCGTTCGTGTTGCTGAAATTAGCGAGCGTCCCGCTCAAGCCGCACACTTCGTCCACACTCTCCGGTTCTCTTGTTCCCGTTCGAAGCAGAGGAAAACAGTTGAGTAAACAACGGGGAGCAGCAGTGAACAGCGGTAGCACGCCCACTTCAAAGCAAGGGAGAAGCGAAGGGCTGGCAGGCCGGAAGAGAGAAGCGACTCTTCTTTCGCTCCCCTTTCCATGTTCCCTCTTTCGCGTTCCTTTTTTCTTCTACTCGCCGCCCTGCTCTTGGACGCCGCGTTCGTCTTCAAGCTGCAAAGACGAGCGAAACTCAAACCGAATGGTTCGCTCCGCTTCTTCCATCCACCCACCGCCCACTCGTTGCAGCGACGGCTCGCCCGCACGCGCCCTCCCGTCTCATGTACAAACAGCGGATGATCGGACGCGGCAACACGCTCTACACGGGGATCATCAGCCTCGGGCAGCCGAAGCAACGATTTTGAAGTGATCTTCGACACCGGGTGAGTGGGTGGAAGGCGGGGGCTCTGTTGATGTTGCTTCGTTGGCCGGCTGGGGTCGCAAGATGAATGCGGCCGGTGCTCGTGCTGAAGACTAAGGCAAAGAAGAAGTTAGTGACTGTTACTGTCCTCTGGCTTAAAGACTTGACATGGCCATCGTCACTTCCCGCTTCTCTGAAGCAAAAGAAACCATGCTGCCAATCCTCCCCCCTCTCATTTTGCTCGTTCCTTTCAGCTCGTCGATTCTGTGGGTCCCGATGGTCGGTACTGTTCTCCCTCCTTTCCTTCAATGCTTTCTGCAGGTTGGCTGCCGGAACACGGGTTTGATGTCGCAGCACTGCCACGCGCAAAAAGGAGTGTACGAACCGCGGAAGTCGCGGACCGCCCGCGCGCAGCGGCTGATGTTCCACGTGGAGTACGGGATCGGGAGCACAGTCGGCAATCTTTACAGCGATCGATTGGCCGTTCGTTTGCCTCTTCTATCATTCCAATTCGTTCGTTGCAGTTTGGGGATCCCGCGCGGAAAGCAGCTGGAGCTGCGGCGGCCGGTGGTGTTCGGCGGGGCGCGGCCACACGGTGGACGGCGATCAAGTGGGCGCTCTCCGCGTTCTTCCGCTCACTCCCCCGAGAGTTCAGGGCATTCTCGGCCTCACGTACAACTTTCCCGAAGATCGCGCGCCTTCGATCTTCGGCGAGGCCGTCCGGCAGCGCGTCGTGCGGCCCGTTTTCTCCGTCTTCTTCCGCAAGTGCGCCCAATGGGAAGCGAGAACTGCGCCGACGCCGGTCAAGTGACCATCGGCGGGCAGGACGCGCAGAACTGCGGCCGTGTGCTCGACTGGGCGCCCGTCTTTCACGTGAGCAAACGGCCGTTTGATTCAACGCCTGCTGCAGGGTTCAACTGACTGGACGACGTTCGTGGTGGACAGCTTCCAAGTGGGCCGCTTCTACAACTGGAACCGCCCCTTCAAGGCCATTAGGTGAGCGGCAATAGGGGTTGGCCGTGGGTGGGATAGAGCGGTAACGTCCAGAAGAAAGGCCCATCTCGATCCTTTCCGAACAAGAACTCGTGCTCGTTGCATCACCACTCATTCCCGTTCCTTCCAACACGCTCCCATACTCCCCTTTGTTTTGAGCGACACGGGCAGCAGCCATTTCTTCATCCCGAAGCCGATCCTCAACCTCATCCGCACGGCGGTGGGCGGCCGGTGGATCGGCGAGGGCCTGCTGGTGCCCTGCAGTCGGCGACATCCCCGTCCACGTGTTCATCCGCGGCCGGCGGTACACGATCCCCGTGGCCGAAGTCACGCAGAAGCTCGGCCACGACAAGTGCCTCCTGCTGCTCGGCGACCACGACGAAGAGGAGTGGATATTCGGGTGAGTTCGCCGGCGAATGCTCGAATCAACGCCTGCTTTCAGCGATCCCTTCATTCGGTGCGATCTTCCAATCGTGTGTTCAGCTCCTCCGTTTCGTTCAGAACGTTCTGCCAAGTGCACGACTGGAAGCGGCGGCGGATTGGATTCGCGCCGGCGAAACGAACACGGAAATGAGCGGGGATTTGTGTTGTACAGGGAAAACCGGGAGCATAAATGGACCAGAATGCTCCCAGTTCGATGTGGCGGGTTGAGGCAGAAATCTGAATGCTCTCTGTTCGTGCAGAAGAATCGCTTCTTTTGTTTGCAAGCGCCTGCTTGTCGTTTCTGTGGGCCTTCGGCTGCTGCCCGCTGTCGGGCGCCGGCGAGGAAGACGAAAGGACTACCCACCGTCAAGCCGCCTTTTGACTCCTTCTCGCTTTCGCTTGGAAGATGAACGTCGCCGTGGTGTTGCGGAGAATCGCCCGCCTCCACTGATTGCGTTGCGACGAGCGCCGTTGGTCCCGACTGCAGCGGCGAGGCCCCTCGTGGCTTATTTCCCGTCGTTCCTCAGATTCCAGCGGCCGCTCTACGAGACGACAAAAAGACCTGGTTATAAGAAAAGGCTGCTTTGTCGATCTCTCCAGTGAACATAGAAGTCGCGGAGTTGCGCCTGGACTGCGGCCGTCTTCTCACCGAAGGCCGCCGAGACGTTTGGCAGGCAGAGCGACAAGGAAAATAGAAGGGAAACACCGGACTTAATGCGGGATGAAGCCATTTGACCGGTCGGAACGTAATCATTTTCTGCTTCCGTACGCAAATACGCTCCTTGTAGCTATTGATTAATCGGCTGATCGGAAAGCGAACAAAAGCGGGGGTGTCAACGACTGCTCTTTGGGGGACGTCGGGACCGTCTGCTGAAGATTAGAGGGCGCCCCATTCGATGACGCGAACGATCAATCAATGTCTTTTGCTGTTATCAGTCGAGAGTCCTGCGACCACTACAATGCTCCCGCTTTAACGATTGCGGGCGGACGACGGCCGCTCACTTTCCGTCGGCCGTCCAGAACGAGATGGCTACTTCGCTGCCATCACCCCTTTCAACGGCGAGACGTGTGATGACAAACATTCAACGCAAAAGCCGCCCACTTGTCCTGCTCGTCCGTGCATAAAAAGAGCCCCTCGATCGCTTCGTTTCATCCCCGTGGGAATGAAGCGTCTTCTGGTCCACTTGCTCGCGTTCTCCGGCGTGCTGGTTGCCGCGAACATCGACGAGCGGTCGGCGTTGATCCTGGAGGGCACGCAGCGGCGGTACGTGGCCGCCGACCTCAAGGCGCATCACGAGCGAATGCGCAAAATCCACAAGGTGAGTCGAAGAGGAGCCCATTGATCGTCGACTGGAAGCAGAATTACGTCCCTTCGTACCCGGACGCTCCGATCACCACCGGCCTGTCGATCGGAACGCCCGGTTGGTCCTCTCTTTCCTGCTCCCCATCAATCCTTGTTGTTGCCTTTAGTCGTCTACTACGAAGTCGCGTTGGAGACCGGCTCGGAGGCGTTCTTCCTCCTCGCCAAGGACTATCCGGGCCGCAACACGTTCGCCGATCAGCCCTTCTTCGATCCCGCCCTTCTCGACTGCTCAGTTCGACGGCGACTATCATGCTTACAGCGATGAACTCGAGGCGTTTGGTTCGGCTTACGTGGATGTCGTTGGGGTGAGTACCTTGAGCAAACGTTTCTTCTTTTTTACCTGCGAGTTGCTTCCAGTACTTTGCGGACGGCGACTTGTTCAATATAACGCAGCGATTCGGTAAGCAATGCCCGAGTGAGTTTGATTTTATTACAGCCGTTCGTCAGGAGTGGTGAACGACGTCTACGACCCGTCTTCTTGTTCTATTCGGAGATGCCCAACGGCATTGTCGGATTGAGTTGGTGAGTGCTGAGCAAGAAGCAACGAATTTCTGCACGCGTTCAGGAACCCGAAAGACGCAACGAAACCGAACGTGAACTCGTCGGCGATCCTCAATTTCTTTGCAGCGCTGCAGCGATACTCGGGAGGCATCAATCGCTACTATTGTCACTGGATGCAGCAAAAGACTTCTTCCGGTTCGTTTCGTTCTTTTTTGGCTTCTTTATTCGTGGATTTAGAGCACGGTCGTGAATGGTCGTACGTGATGCGGTAGAAAACAACGGTAGATATTTGTACAACGGTTTTCTGCTTGCAGCTTTGGCGGCTGCTTGGACAATTGCGCGAACACAACGGCCGAGAACACGCACGCGCTGGTGTGGCTGGAGGAGAGCCGCTCGCTCGCCTTCTCCGTCGACTCATTCACGTACAACGGGGTGCAGTTCGACGGGGGCTTCGCCAAAGTGGACACCGGAGTGCCGAACATCCTGCTGCCGTTCGACTTGTTCCTCGCCGTCTACCACGACGTGCAGCCCGACTACGACTTCGCGCACGGCATCTACACGGTGGACTGCTCGAAGGCTGGCAGTCTGCCCGGCTGGGTGTTCACGATCGGCGGCCGCTTGTACGCGGTGCCCTCGTCCGCCTACGTGGTCGACTTGCTGCTCCCCGACGGCCAGTGCGCCTTCAGCGCGTCCATTTCCGATGCGAAGACCACCGACTTCGTGCTCGGCTACGTCTTCCACGAACTCTGGTCGGTTGCTGTCGAAATTCGCCTAATCATCGCTCTTCTTCAGGTGCATCAAGATGGACATCGACAATCAGGCCATCAGCTTCCTGGAGATCACCACCGACTCTGTTTGAAGGGCGCAAGGAAGGTTAAAGAATCGATGATTGCGCCTGACTGTTGTCCACAATGCAATAAACACGCTTGAGCACGAACTGCTATCGTCAAATGGAAGGAAGAGAAATGAGGTCAAACCTTCGTTGTTCCTTCGAGACCACCGCGAGCAGTAAAGCTCAATTTATTCCAAGCAATCAACCAGCGACAACAATTTGTATTCCATCCCCTTTTTCGCCACAAGACGTGGATTCCGCCAGTAGCCAGCGACACGACATCAGCAGCGAGTTCGAAAAGGCGAAAGGGAGATAGGTAAGAGCGTTTTTCGAGCCAAATTCACGCTCCCTCCCGGCCCGAGGCAACGAGCAGAGCGAAGCGGACGCCCACTTTCGCAAGCGCGTCGGCCGCGAACTCCTCCAACGTCTACTCGCCGCACATCTCAGCGAAGCCGCTCGGCGAGCTCGACAGCCACCGGTTTGACAAACACGTGAACAAAGTCCGCCGGTCGACCGTCTCCAGCAAGTCCCAGCGGGGCAGTTCAGCGCTGAAGACGTCTCCCGACTACCAAAATTCGTTGGTAGTTGGGTTTGTTCGATCATTTGAAAACCGAGGAGGCAATCAACCGATCCATCCGCTTGTTTTGTCCTTGCAATCACCGCCCCGCTCGATTCGCGCGTCGTTTTGTCTCATTTGGGTGGGCTTCTTGCCACCACCGTCCACTTGCTCACGAACTTCAGTGGATTTCGAGCGGCAGTTTGGCGTCGATCTGCTACAACGAACAAACGAGCAGCTCTCCGCATTCGCCCCTTTGCCCCTTGTGAGCGGCAGCTTTCTGCTCCTGCTCCGTCGTGTGATCGTCCGTTTCTTGTGTTCGATCGATGTGTGACTGTTGATTGAACAAACCGATCGACAAACAGCTTCGGGAGAGAAGCCACCCAAGGAACCGTCGAGAGGGGAAAGCAGCGAGTCGAGCTGGGGGAGGAGTTGCTGGACGAAATCGAGCGGAGGCCGCCCGCGAGGATCCCGAGCAGGGCGGCGTGGAGCTTCTCGACGGCCTTCGGCGTGCGCTGCAGGAAGACGGCGAGGTCGACGCCGACGGGCGCGTTCGGAAGAGCGCGCAGCTCCTCGAGCAGGCCGTCCACCACGCCGTCCGCTCATTTCGGCGGGCGAAGGTCGGGAGTTGGGGGAGGATCGAAAGCCGCGGGGAGCGGACGTCTCGTGAGGGCGCTCGGCAGCCGCCCAGCAAACCCGCGAGGAGGTCCTTCGTGAGCGGCTGTCGAGGCGACCGGCAGGACGAAGAGGACGGCCGTGCAGGAGCGGGTCTTCTTTCGGGTGGAGAGAAGAAAGGAGAGACGAGTGGAAAGAGGAGTGAGTGAGTTGAAAATGCCGACTGCTCGCTTGTCTCGCGCTTGTTTCTTTCCAACCGGCCGTTGCGAGTGCCTCAAAAGTGCAATCGAATGATCGTTCCCGAGAGATCGCTCTCGATTTCTCGCCTCCCCTTGGATCGGCGGAAAGGAGGGGCCGAGTGGCGACTTTCGACCGTCCACCTCCCGTCGCCTTTTTGCAACGGTCGGGAGCAGCCGGAAGTTCCCTCCGTCCCACCGCTCACTCATTCCGATGGTCGGATGCTGCCGTCGTCTTTGTCTTTTCGCTCAACTTGCCGCCCTTCCCGCCGGCCGAGTCGCTCGTTTCGGGTCGGCAAACGGCTTCGAAGGGTGGCGGAGAAAAGCGAGCATCCCATGGGGGCGTTCCTCACTCCATCGCTGCCGTTCGCAAGTACGCGGTTCTCCGCTCAAAGCAGCCACTCGCGCTCTCCTTCCGCCGTCCAAGCAACGAGCAGGCAACGAGGCGGGGAGTGCGGACTGTCCAAACGAGGCGTCGAGCTCTGCTCTCTTTTTCGTCGGCAGGCGTCGCTCGTCTTTCGTTCCGAGCGTCAACGCGTCTTTTGCGATTGCTTGCAGGCGGTCGAACAAAAGTGTCGAGTGTGATCGAGGGTTCCAAAGACAGCAAAGCGATGACCGTTCTTCCGAAAGCCGCTCAAAGGAAAGCCTCTCGTTTTGTGGCTCGCAACTGTTGCTTTCGTCTCCAATTGAGTTCCGACTGGAAATAAAGAGACATCAGCGTCGAGTCAGCTGATTCGAAGCATTGAATCCGGCAAAAAACAGTGAAAAGAGCAGACGAGGGTTTATTCTAATTTAGAAGAACGCAACTACATGAAAATGGGTTGAACACATTCACTATTGGTTGAACTGCAGAACGATGCGGCCGCCGTTGTGGACGTGGGAGCACACGTGCTTGACCCAGCACGGCTCGTCGGCGGCGGGTTCTTCGCGCTTCCATCCGACGTGGTCGATCAGCTGGTCGCCGGACACACACTGCCAGTGCTCCTAAAGCGGACGAGTGAAAACAGAAGAATGGAAAAAATAACCAACGAGGTCGCGAACGGAGATCTCCAAAACGTCGTCTTTCGATCGGAAGCCCGCGTCTCCCATGGCCGTGGCAAATTTTATCGCGACAGTTTTGAGCTCATCCACTTGCTTCAGATCGGCAGGTCGCTGTAAGCAGCAGACAGTCGGGTTATTCCAATTGCAACCAAATTTACTTACACAAAGCGAGAGAGAGGCGCTGTCGCGCCATTCGAGTTTGAAGTGATCGTTGATGGCGCGCAAGTGGCAAAGAAATTGCGGAAACTCGCCGTGCGTGAAGGTCGCGCCCAAAACGTGCAACTTCTGCAAGCGCTCGTTGCGGCCGGGCGGTCCGCATTCGTGCAGCTGGCGGAGGATGCAATTGAACGCATCATCGAATAAAAGCTTGATGAAGTTCGAATCCACCCGAAAGAGGTCCGCAAAATCTGTAAAAAGGAGGGTATGTTTGATGTTCGCCTTCCACTTACACGAGCCGTCTTTGATCTCGTCGCCAAGTAAGAAGGAGACGGATTCGAACTGGATCTTTCGTTTTCGAAGCAACGTCGCGATGCGGAGATTGTTGGTGAACAAGTCGGTGATCTTGTCGGGAAGCGAGTCAACGAACATGTCCACGAACGAGTACTTGATCTCCGAGGTGTCCTCTCCGGTCGACGACCACCAGAAGATCTCCATTTCGATCGATTCAAGCGAAGGCATTGCGGAACATGTAGAAACAATGAAAGGAAACTATGGCCAGCAGCTTACCGTGCAGCTTCGCAGCGACCTTCATCCACTGCAAGATCAGGCCGAAGTCCACGAAGGTCGGACCGACTGCCCAGCAGATCTTGATCTCGGTCAGGGTTTGAGAGCTCTCGAGAGCAGCCGCCACTTCTTCGAATGTGTGCACGGACGGACCGGTCGACGGAGTGAATTTGATCGCTCCATCGTAGTCGATTTCGATCTCCGCCGGTCGGATTTGCTGTTCGTCGATTCGGTGCTTCTTTTTATTCACGGCCTGCTCGGATTCGGCGTCCATGCCGCCTGCAAACGGAAGAAATTCGGGAGAATTGCAGCAACCAGAAACTCACCTCGATCGACGAGGAGTCCGAGGAAATCGACGCAAAAAGACGGTAAATGGCGGAGCGGCTTGGCGAGCGGAGCAGAAAGCAGTGCAGCCCGTCCGCCACGGAACGCCAAACGAGCGCTTTCGGCGTTCGCGTTTCCGCGGCGAGAAAGCGAGTGGGCGCCTCGTCCGTCCGTCCGCCCGCCCACCTTCCGCTCGCACGAAGACAGACGGCGAGCATGAGTGAGTGGACGGTATTCGACCGGTCGGCAAATCGAGCGGACGATCAAGTGGACGCTCTCGCTTTCTGCCCCTCCGCCGACCGAGGGCCCGAAGTGCTTAAACGAACCGCTCGTTTGCTGGAGGTGGCGCCGACTGCCGAGTGGCCAGCGGTGTGCGCGGAGATCGAGCCGCCCTACCTCTTCGGCAGACGAAAGTGGGAGAGGCGGCGGTTGGGCGGGGTTTCGCGCAGGCGAGTGCCCTCCCGCCACCCGTCCACTCGTCCTCCTCGCTGCTGTCGGCCGCCTTCCCGTCCACACGCGGTCGTGGCACGGCAGGGGGAGCGGCCGCCCACGAGCTGGCTTCCTCGAAGTCGTCGCTGGAGCTCACTTCCCAATCGCCAGCCGATTTGTGGGGGTCACTCGATCAAACTGCCGGCAAGAAAAGAACGGAGATCCCGGCCGCTGCCCTCCCGCGGGTGTTCGGCCGCTTGTTCTGCGGACGGGCGAGTGAATTCTTCCGCTCCGACCGGCCGCTCGCCCGGCGCTTCGCCTTAATTTGCTCGTTTCATTACTCTTCTGCTTGCAGGAAACCAGAGAAACTCGTCCACTTGTCCTTCTTCGCCCGTCCGCGCGGCGTCGAGTTCTCGTTCGACAAGTTCGCGTTGTGATCAGAGTGCCGTCGTTCGCTTCTTTCCGTCTCCGGTTATTCGGCGTTTAGCTGCTCGCCTTTTCCATCGAATTCACGCGAAACAACGACAGAAAAGATGGAAGAGTGCACAAATCAACAGAGTGAGCGTTCAGTTCGTCTTGAGAACGCTCGCCAGATCGACGGCCGGCAACTGCAGCGCGACGCAGGACTCGTTGCAGACGTGTTTCTGGAAGAGGTAGGAGATTCCGGGCATCGAGTGGTTCATCGCGCCGAAACCGGTGCGGTCCTCCGAGTGAATGGCGCGGTCCGTGAGCAGAACGGTCGGGCGGCCACCGCCGTTCGGTTTAATCGTGCCCGACAGGTCGACGACCATCAACTTGCCACCGCTCACCTGCAATCCGCATGGAACGAAAGGAGGGGACGGAGAGGGCTCACGGACGTGTAATGCGAGAAGGCGACCACGAAGCGGAGCAACTCAGTCGAGATGCCCTTCGTCTTCACGCACGCCTCGGGCATCACCAAGTCCCAGTTGTTGGTGAAGCGAATGTACGAAGCGGTCGGGTCCAATCGGAGCTCGCAACTCATGTAGCGCGGAGTGGACATCGAGCTCAGGGCGAGCGTCTAGATCATCAGAAACTCTAGCGTCGCGGAGATCTACTTGGCGTCCCACTTAGAACAATTTCTTTCGGTCCCTCGTCTGTTCCGAACGCCTAGAAGCCACCACCTCTTCCTCACGTTAACGACAGCAAGCTCGATTTATTCGCTAGACACAGAAGAGTGTTCACAACTGGTCCGTGATGCCGAGTTGGTTGTTTCCGAAGTCGTACAGGAGACACTTGCCGCGAAGGACGGCGTTCGGCAGCGAGTAGCAGTGATCGCAAACGATTTCCGAGCCTAGAAACCCGTAGATTCCGAAGGCATTAATTCAACGGAATACTCACCCAAGAAGGCGCACTGGCCGTTTCCTCGGTCGCTGTCGTAGTCGATGAAGTCGGCCGGCGCGATGTGCAACTCCGTGTTGCCAATCAGATACACGAGGTCCTCCGCGTAGTCGCACGAAATCCAACCGGGCTCAATAGATCCCATCGACAGAAGAATGGACTAAAGCGAGTGTCTTCATTCTCTGACTCGCCCGTAAACTTGCCTTGTAGATGGTCTCGCCCAAGAAGAAGTACGGACTGGTGATGGAGAAGAGGATCTGCCCCTGCAAGGAATTGTTTGATTACTCGTCTAGATGAGACAAACTTGCATCGTGATCCCACGTAAAAATGCCCGTCGACACGCTGCAACGAGAGTAGTTGTGAGGAAGGAAGATGTCCGCTCACTCGGTCAGATCCACGCCCCACGGTCCAAGGTACGAATCCTCGAACGGAGCGGTCGGCCAGACGGTCCGGTCGCTGGAGCAGCGGTCGGGCTGCCGTCCGCCGATCGAAATGACGCCCGTCATCACCGTTTGGCTGTCGTTCCACTGCGGGACTCTGCACGAGACACGAATGGAGGAGAACGTCCCCTCGGACTCACGGGTCGTAGTAGAAACTGACCACCGGGTCGTCCTCGGCGTTCAGCAAGCTTTGAACGAAGCCGCCCTTGTCGTCCGGCAAGATGGGCATCCCGAAGCCGATCACTCCCGTTCCACTCGCATACGATTCTTGGAACCACGAATCATTGCGGACACCAAACGGTTTCGACTCGACCGTCTTCCCGTCGATCTGCAGCCACACGCGAGGGTGGAAGAGACGGCCGAATGGGGAGCCTACCGTGAACGTCTCCTTTCCGTACACTCCACACGGCATCCCCTGGTAATCGAAGAGGGTGCTGACGAAGACGAACGAAGAGGATCGCGTGTAGTCGTAGGTGCCGCCGATCGAGACGTCCGGAATCAGGAGGTCCGTTTCGACGTCGTCTTGCGAGTCGACGAACGCGTACAAGGGAACAGTCGTGGCTAAACAACCCAGGAGTCCCTAACAATCCAGTCCTCTTTGCTTACCGGGAGTTCCAACGCCGACCTCCAGCGTGATTCCTCGTCCTTGCGTCGTCGTGAACGTCCAGCTCACTTCCGCGTCGACTCCAACGGAAAGAAGCAAGATCAGGAGGAGAGGACACATCATTCTTTAGGTACTTTGGTTTCGAATGGATACTCGTGTGATCGCGGCCTTTTTTATAGCTTGTTGTGGACTAACAAATCGCGACCATCTACGAGCGATATCTTTTTCCTGTCGAGGCTAACAAACCGCAAACCAAGTGCAGAAGACAAAAAGAAGGAGATAAGCGACCGGTTGGACACGCGGGGCACAAACGGCGCCCAAATTTTTACGTGAAGCAGCACACGTCGCGAACGTTTAGTGCACGCGAAAGATACAATTCGATCAACTCGCGTCATTTTCCGTCCGATAAGCAAGAAATGGGTGGGTAGATTCAAGAACACGCAATCGGCGCCAGCGAGAAGCCGATCAGTCGGCTCCAGTGGGGATCGAAGTTGGCTGTCTGAAAGCTCTCTTTTTAGTTCTCTCCTTCAAATGCATGCGTCACCGAAAGTAAGTGGGCGAGCAGCGAGCCGAGCGGAGTAATGAGCGAGGAGACGGCGGGCGGCTCGTGCGCGTCGATCAACCGGCGGCTCGTCGAGGCGCTCCCAAACAGCCGCTTCGTTCACGTTGCGGTCACGGACATGCCCGGCGAGACAGAGATGTGAGTTTGCACTGCTTTCGTTTTCTCCTTGCTCTGGAGACACACGCGGTCCAGCAGAGCGCAATGGTCGACTTTCCGGTGTTGCTGGAGCGGGAGGACGGCGGCCGTGTGGTGGATTCCTTTGGTTGCGTTATTCGCTCTCCGGCTGTTTGCCGTCCTTCTGAGCTTGTGATCGTCGCCAAGGGCTCGGTTCGACCTCGATAGCTGCCAGAGCTCCTCTTCGGTCAGCGCGTTCTCCTGTTTCGGTTCGAGAAGAAGCCGCGGAGAACGAGTAGGACGACGAATTTGATAGCGCGTCAAGCATCAACTCCTATCGTTTGTCTTCTTGTACAGCCAAGAACAAACAATAGCCGACGAATGACCTTTTCGTCTGCAAAAAAATGTCTGGCTTTTGTTTTGATTTCAGGCACCCTCAACCCCAAGGAAGGAGCGTTCGATCGAACACACCGAAGAGCAAATTTACACAACGAATCGCCATCGATCACCCGGCCGTGTTCGATCGATCATTTCGTTACAACCGGGCGCTCATCGGAACACGCGTACTTATGACAACAGACCGCCTCCACTTGCTGCTCCATTGCTCAGAACACGACGGAGCGGCGAGTTAAAAAGCGGATGGTTGAACGAGCAAGACGGCCATTTTCTCTCACTTCTCCCCAACTGTTGCGAAATGAAGTCGCCGCACCGGAATACGCTGAACTGCCTGCAGCTGGGCGTCGCCTTCTTCTTCCTCTTCATCGCTCACAACTCCACTGCCTTCACCGCGCAAGTGGTCGCAGCCAGCGCTGCCGAACGGGGCCTCGTCAGTCTCTACGCGGGCTACAACCTGCTGGCCATTCTGTACGCCTCGTACGCGCTGAGCACTCCGTTCTCTGCGCCCATCGTTCACGCTTTCGGTTCGCGATGGGCAATGGCGCTGGGCGCCCTCTCCTACGCGCTCTTCCAGCTCTCCTTTTTCTTTATGAACGAGGGGTTCCTCTACGTTTCGGCCGCTCTGCTGGGCTTCGCCACGGGCCGTGAGTTCATTTAGTTCATCTGTTTTTTATTCATTTTTCACTCATTGTTTTCAGAGCTGTGGACCGGGCAGGGCACGTACCTGGCGTGGAATTCGAACGACAAGACGGCTGGCAGGCACAGCGGCTGCTTTTGGGCCACTTCTGAACTATGGCGAGTTAATTTTCTGTCCAATTCGATTGATTCCCGCTGTTTTTAGCCAAATAGCCGGCGGCTGCTTCCTTTACTTTGCCTTTCGGCACGAGGACGCAAAAATCATCTCCCATCACGCGAGCACTCTGATGAACACGACGCTCACGGCCGTCACTCTCGCCGGCATCCTCACGTTGATCCTTCTGCGACGACCCGAAGGGAAGAAGCGGCAAGGGGAAGCAGAAGTGGAGGAGAGCGGGCTGTCCATTGGGCCGTGGGAGGTTCCTTCAGTGAGTGGGCAATGCTTTTAACGAACACTAACGTTCTCCTGTCCAGAATCCACCGCCCGCTTGTGCGTCCAACCGCGAATGCTGCCCGTCCTCTTCGTCTTCTTATACACGGGCCTCGAGCTCAGCTTTATCGAGTCGATCTACCCGACGAGCATCGCTTCCACCTTGGCACTGGGCACAAACACGCGCCAACTGCTCGCCGCGAACATGATCGTCGGGGGCGTCGGGATGGTTTCGGGTTCGCTTTCATTGGTTTCTCCTTCTCCTTTTTCATTCCTTTCGTGCAGGCAGCTTCCTCTTCGGCAAACTGAGCGGCGTTCTGAAGCGGGAGGTGATCGTGCTGATCGGCTGCGTTGCGCACCTCGGCGTGTACGCGGGTGTGTTCGTCAACCTGCCCGGCAACGCGTCGTTGTTTCGCACCGCCGAGTCTTCCGGAATCATCGCCGAACCGAAGTGCACCCTTCTTTGTGATTGCTTGGATTCAACGCAATTTAGAGTTTGGCTGGTGCTCACCTGTGGCTTCTTCTTGGGTTTTGCGGACGCGTGCTGGACCACGCAGACGATGGCGCACTTGGTCACGTGGCACAAAGAGAAGAATGCTCAAACCAATTCGCTCTTCCGCTTCTTTCAAGTGAGTACTCTTCCCCGCACTTCCTTCCATTGAGTTCGTTCACAATCAGGCGTCGGCCACGTGCTTGAGTTTCGTGCTCAGCTCCATGTTCCGCCTCGAGTGGCTTTTGCTCGTCCTCGTGGCAAGTGCACTCGCCGGTTGCGCGGGCTTCTTTGCCGCCGAACGCCTGAACTCGAGCAGGCGGAAAGAAGTGCCCGCTCGGATGCTCCCGCTTGGGGCAATGGAGACGAAGCTCGGCAGGGCGCCTGTCTGATGTCGTTGTTCGATGAACAGCTGCTCATAAATCGTGTGCTAACGTTGTTTGTATGCGCGATAAACGGAACGGATCGACAAGGGAACCAACGCGTTGGTTTCTGTTGTTTGACGACTCTTCTTGCAAACGGCAGTCTTTTGGAATGACGCAGCAGCGAGTGACCGTCGAGCCGCCCGCGCGGACGATGCACGACTGGACGGCGGCGAAGTTTGTAGTCGGATACCGTTTCACGAGTCCCCAACTTGTGCTCACTAGGTCCATTCGGTCAACAAGCTTGTTTATTAACTGCCGTTCGCGTTACACAAAGATGTACCTGAAGATAAAATTGACGTCGACTCCATCCGCCATTCGCCACGTCCACAACCGCACGATCTCGTGGCTCCATCGTTGGTGGTCTGCAAGCAAAGCGGTGTCGAAGCCGCCCGTTATGGACGTGAAATTTGTGTGCAGACCGAAAAAGCAAGCAGCGATCGCGAGCCCGCACGCCTTTTGACGATCTCTGCCGACAAGAAACTAAAGACACGCACAAATTCCGTTCTCTCGATGACGTTATCTTTCGGCAAGCGACGAGTGATCGGCGTAAAGAAGCAGCGCTTGTCGAAAGCGACGGGCGGTGGGCCGCTCCTTCTTCCGATCGAATAAAAAGAATACTTTTTGCGGGGTTCCACTCGAAGATGAAACGCGCGCTGGTAGCAGCGGCGATGGAAAAAGCAGTGAGTTTGGGCGGGTTTCTTTCGGAGATTCTTGTGCTTCCAGGTGCCCTGCAAACAGCCGTATCCGCGAGGTCGTCCCCGTTTGAGGCCCTGTCAACGGCAATGTCTTTTCTTCTTTTACTTGCAACACAAGAACGACGAAGGACTGCGTTGCGGGGCGCCCAAAAATGATCCCCGCAAAGCGATGCAGTTCCTCGTAAGTTCGGGGCTGGATTTGGAGGGTTGAGGGTGTTCTTTCGAACCCCGCAATCGTCTGTTGCCGCTTTCAGCTCGTGAGTCGCGCCCACTTCCACGTGTTCTTCGGTCGCCAACTGGAGGTCGTGTGCGAAGAGTTGGTGAACGCCGTGTGCACGACGGCGATCCGCCGGTTCTTCTCGTCAGCCGTCGACCGCCTCCTCTTTGCCGGCGGGCGAGGCGATGGGCGCGCTGCTTCGATTGAGTTCGGTGCGCGAGCTGGAGCTCGTTGTGCGTTGCGTGAAGCCGCCGCTCGCCCGGCAGATGTTCGAGGCCATCAACGGTGAGCACGACCAAATGGATCAAGCAGACACTCCTTGCAGAGATGCCCGTTTTGGAATGGCTGGACGTAGACGTGTGCTGTGCCTCGTCTATTGATAGTCCCGAGTGGTGGGAGGGCGCGTTCCCGACACTCCCGCCTTCGCTCGCCCGCTTCAAAGGCCGCTGGGACGACGTACAGCACTTAGTCGGACGCGAACTCCCGTGCGAAGAGATCATCTTGGGCACTTACGGTGATCGTTGCAAAGAAGATTCGTTACCCTTTAAGATTGCAGGCAAACAAATCATCTATCCGCTGAATGCCCGCAAGATCGTGGTCGTAGGCGGAACGATCGAGAAGTTCGAGGACTACGAGGGGCGTGCGGGCAGCAAATCGTGGAACTACCCTTCATTTCTTCTTGTTGCTTCAGCCCGCTGCCGCTTGAATCGACCGAAGTTCTCGAGTTCCCTTTCGAGATCCATCCGTACAACTCGGAAGAAAATAGTCGCTGGCAGGAACTCTGCTTGTCGCGAGTGATCGGAGGCATCACGCGAGTGATGGGCGAACGGAAGGCGCCCTTCCTCCTCCTGACGACGAAGTTGCAAGTGCACGGTTTTGTGGTAAGCGGGACAATGACGCAGCGGTCATGTTCTCGCTTTTAGAAGCTTGCGCAGATCATCGAAGAGATCGAACTTTACGAGCGGAGCCTCGACGTTCTGCTTGCAGAGTGCGAGAGGCGAGAGATCCGATTGCTGGGGCTCCGCTTGGAGCTCAACGTTTGCCTCTACGAAGCGGTTGGTTCAAACGAGGTCTCTCCTTTCAACTCTTCGTCTTGAGGCCACTCTCGACGACGAATTCGTGAAGAAGTTCCGACAAGCATTGAAGCAGAAGTTTGGTCCGCACATCCAGCAAAAGGAGGAATTTAGCGAATGGTTTCGGGTGGAGAGCGAGAAGCCAACGGAGTTCTCAATGCGGATCTCGTGGGACCATTACGTCGGGTCGGCCAACAACGGGATGTACGACAACAGTTTCGATGACCTGGAGTTCGATTTCGGCGAGAGTCGAGAGGAGTTCCACGAGAAAACAAAAGGGTTTGGCTTCTATCATTCGTCCGAAGAAGGCGACGATCCAGCAGACGATGATGCAGAAGGATGAGTAGCGTCCCTGCTCTTTTGTTCATTTGTCAATGGATTCAATAAACCGCAAATTTGGCCGCTTATCTACCAGCACCAGGCAGTGCAATCGGTCTCAAGCAGTCACATCTTTGCTGTTTCCAGTAGAGGGTGACGTTTGTTTGAAGACGAGCGGATGACTGGGAATTTTTCGGCTGTCTTCCAAACACCTTCTGTCCATTCGTGCAGCTGCTTTATTTCCAGTGGCGAGTCTCGAACAAGAACGAAAGAAACGCTCGCCGTTACGGTCACGTTTGCGTGCAGTCCGCGACTTTCGGCCCGTTCACCACTTGCGACAGCCGCAGGTGCTCCAACACGCCCGCATGTCGTCAGCCGGCAGCGTTCCTTGTTCCTCCGCTTGTTCCCTTGTCCCCTGGGTTAATCAATGTCTTTCGTTTTCTGTTTGAGCAGTCGGTTTGTGCAAACGAGCGGGCGGCTTCGACGAGCAGCTGCCCGGTCGGTTGTTCTCGCGGACCCGACGGTCGTGGGCGTCTGTTCGGATGCCGTTCGGTTGAAATCGAGTGAATTGGGGGCAACCCGCCCACAACGCCGTGCATCTGCCGCTTCTTGTTGATACCCCGCCTTCGAACGCTCGGTGCTTCTGCGGGGCAAAGAACGGACGAGTGAACGGAGTATAAAAACGGCAGGAATCGCTGCACTCCACATTCACTCGCTCCTCTGCGTCTTCCATCCATTCGGAAATGAAACCAACGATCTTTCTCGTTGTTCTCCTCTCGCTGCTCATCGTTGCGGAGGTTGGAGAAGCCGTGAGTTCCACGAACAAGTCCAGCAATCAATCCACTCGCTGCCTTCAGGCCAAACGACGCCACCGCCGCTCCCGCCACCGGCAGCACGGCTCGATGCGCTTCCGGGTGTCGCCGCGAGCGATGCGGGCGGCGCGTGCGGATCCGAGCAAGTGCCAGAACCTCGCCACGAACTGCAAATCGTACGGATCGATGTGCACGACGCAGGAGTTCACAGACATCTTCAAGCAGTACTGCAAGGTCGGTGGACAAATCGAGGAAGAGAACAATGTAATGATTGCAGGCGCAATGCGGTCACTGCCCGCCCACCGGTAAGGCGTGTGCAGACAACTACGGCGCCGCCACGTGCACGAAACTCGTGAAGGGCGGCCTCTGCAAGGGCGACTACTTCACCGCCCAACAGAAGCGAGCGATGTGCGCCAAATCGTGCAAGCTGTGCGGAAAGGACGGCGGCGGAAAGAAGGACGGCGGGCAGAAGTCGGCGAACAAGAAGTGCACGGGCGCAAAGGTCGAGTTTACCGCCCGCTGTCTGCCCACCACGTGCAAGAAGACGGAGAAGCAGAAGTCAAAGCAGTGCGCCGCCTTCTGCAAGAAGTTCCCGGCCAAGTGCGGCGGCAAGCCGGACGACAAGAAGCAGACGGAGGAGGACGGAAAGAAGGCGGCCGAGGAATGCAAGGATCCGAAGAAGGAGACCACCGAGAAGTGCCTCCCGACCACGTGCAAGGTGCCCGAGAAGCAGAAGTTGCCCGCCTGCGAGAAGTTCTGCAAGGCCACCCCCGAGAAGTGCAAGGAGGAGAAGCCGAAGACGCCCGAAGAGAAAAAGCCGGAGCCCAATAAGGAGGAGAAGGCCGGCGAAGGCAAACCGAAGACCCCCCGAAGAGCAGAAGAAGGAGGAGGAAGCGAAAAAGAAGGCGGAGGATGAGAAGAAGGCTGCTGGAGGTAAGTGTTCCATTCAGGCATTTAATCCGTTCATCCCTTCGTCTTTCAGGCACCGAGGAAGAGAAGAAAAAGGCCGAAGAGGATGCGAAGAAGAAAGCGGAGGAGGAAAAGAAGTCGGGCGGCACCTGATCACCTCTAGACTGCCGCATGGATGGAAAGAAGCCCCGAGTACAAGAGTAGTCGTTTCTTTGATCGTGCTAATAAATAGTAAGCTCGTACAAAACAGAATGGAGTTGCGTGATCGAGAAGCACGATTCTTGCGGCAGTGGACGAACGAGGTCGATCAAACCAGCTGTCTGTTGTGTCGACGGGCACAAATCACGACGAGAGCGACCGAAATTTGCAAGCTGCGATCCCAAGCGAGTCGCCCGTTTCTTTCGACTGCTCACTTCGCATTTCGGACGAGCGGCGAGACGAGTGGCGCCTCCTCTTCGCTCTCCACACCCGCGTTCATTTCGGCCGGCCAGCGAGCGAGCGGTCGATCGATGCGGACCGAGCGGACGGCCATCGGAGGGAGCGGGCCGGTGGGATGGGCGGCGCTCCTCGCGGGCGTCGGACTTCTGCTCGCGACTTCGACGGGCGTGACGGTGCAGAGCGGTGTGTGTTCTTCTCATTCCGCTCACTTCTCCACTCGTTGCAGACCCCTCCGTCAACCAATACTGCGGAGATGTGTTCGAAAACGACAACAGCAGCCTGCTGTTCGTCTTCGACTCCGCGCAACAGAAGTGTGTCAAGGGCACGTACAACAAGACGGAGGGCGGCATCGACGGATGGGCGAACGTGGTGAGTCTTCCGCCACTTTATTTGATCTCCTTATTGCTCGTTGCAGTGGGAGTGCACCGCCTTCTGCTTTTGGATGTGCCCCTCCGGTCACGAGCCTGTTCTGAGGAAGCTCTTGGGAGACGGCGGCAAGACCATAGGAGCCGCGACCAGGTGCGGCGAGCAGGAGCCGTGCTCGAACTCCGTCGACCCGACCTCCTTCTGCCACGAGGAACCTCAGTACGCGTACTCCAATATCACTGGCTATTGCTGCCCGACGCGAACAGTCGGTTCGTTTAGTTCTTATCGTCTCGCTCACTGACTTCCGATCGTTTCAGGCCAAGGCCGCAGTTTCTGCCTGCCGGGCGAGTCTAGTCCGCACACGAGCAGCGCGTGGGCGTACGACTTCGAGGCAAAGGCGTGCACGCTGTTCGACGAGACGAGTGGGCACAAATATTCCTCCGCGTGGTTCTCGAGAAAGGTCAGTGGGGGCAAGGTTCGAAGCGATTTGGTTTTGTTGCCGTTGCAGGACATGTGCAAGCGGATGTGCGATCCCGCGAGCAAGACCTGCGAGGCGAACGTCTCGCCGTTCGTCTACTTCGACGAGTACAGAGGCGGCACGGAATGGCTGTGCAGTCACGACAACGATACGGCAAACGGCTGCCCACTGCTCAACGGGGATGGGACTCACTGGTACTGCTCGTTTAACAATCCGTACATGAAGAGCGGCGGGCACTGCTGTCCGGGTTCGTTTTCGCCATTTCTCTCCACTCGTTCGTTCTTGAAACAGGCCGACGTCACGCGAACTACACGACGCCGCCGCCCACAACGACCTCAACGACGACGACGAGCACCAGCACCACGCCCGCTTCTACGAGCACTTCCACGAGCCCAACCTCAACGTCAACCTCAATGAGCACAACGACGACCGGCTCAACCAGCGCACAGCCCCAGCTTGCTCCAACAGCCCCGCCGGCCACTCCACCGGCCACTCCACCGGCCACTCCAAAGAACGAGTCCGAGTACGACGACGGCTACGTGGAGCACGAGGAACACGAGGGCGGGACGTGAGTTCACTTCTCCCCTCCGTCCTCCGTTCACTCGCTTCCTTCAGAAAGAAGAAGGGTCTAATCATTTCGCTGAGTCTCGCCGGCGGCCTTCTGATGCTCCTGCTCGTCGCGTCCAGCGTCTTCGGCGTCCTCTCGCGTTGGCGGAAGAAGCGGCAGGAGCGGAGATACGGCGAGTTTGTGCCATTTTTCCTTTCATTCGCTTCCTGCTTGCAGAAGCCCTCCAACTGCACCGGAATGCCCGTCGCATCGCCGAGTTCCAGGCCAAACGCAAGCAGCAGGCCCTGCAGAAGATGGACCCAAAGCAGCGGGCGCGCGAACTGCGCGGCAAGACGGTCGAGGGCCTGCCGCCGCCCGACAAGACGGGGATGGTGCCCGACCAGATTCCGCCGGAGAAGTTCAAGTACATGGGCCCGCTGAAGATCGAACAGCTCCAGCCGACCGTCATGGTGAGTGCCCAGCGGAGCGCTCTCACTCGTTTGCTCGTTGCAGAAACACGAGCTGGACGACGACTCGGTCCGCTCGCCGCCGCCCGACGCTCATTTGCAGTGGGACGGTGCGCTGAACGTCGTCTACGACATCGGCTCGGAGGTTGAAGAGGTGTACCGCGGCGGGAAGCGCGTTCCGCCGAAGAAGCCGGCGGCGCCCGTCCCGCCGGCCGCCAACCCGCCCGCTCCTCCGCCGTCCAAAGAGGCCGCCAACCAGAAGCCGGCTTGAGGGGATCAAAGCATCACGTTGTTCTGGTCGTTTGATTTGGAGAAAATAAAAAGTACAGGCGGTTGGGTTGTCGGCTATAATTCGCAAACAAAACAGGTCTCTTCCTGGGTTCGCTCGTCTCGTCGTTCGTCGACCGAATCCTCACGCCGCTCGCCGTCCGGGTTGTCGCATCGACTCGAACTTGCAGATGGGGCTCACAAACATTCGGACGGCCCGCGTTTGCTGCAAGCGACCGCGCGGGGCAGTACCTCGTTGAGAGTGAGTGGCGCGCGAGAGCAATAAACACTCGGCCAGCTCTCGCTTCTGATGCACGAACACGCGCCCTTATCTTGTTTACAATTCCTTCGAGTAGTTGAACTTAAAACAAACGACCAACAACAAGAACACATTTATTTCAGAGGATAAGACAACACAAACTCCAACTCCATCTCGCCTGCTTGCAGCGCCCAAACCTGTGCAATGGCCGTGTCGGAAGAAACACGCTGCAAGCGGGCCAACTCGATGGCATAATCTTCGCTCTTGACTGTGGAGAACTGTTGCTCGGTGAAGAACTGATTAGAAGCCGACAGCATTCGTTCGCTCGCCGCCTAAAAGGACAAAAGGTAACACGGGAGTAAACCGTATGGGTCACGTACGGTATTTGTGTCCAGGCTCGATCTTTCGATAACTCCTCGTAGGTGCACTTTTGTGTAGCCAGTAGTGGCTGCATAGCCCAAGAGAGTGAAAGCACAATTGACGAATTCAAGTAGAAAGTTTTCAAAAGACGCCATTTGTTCCTAAAAGTTCGTGAAGTGAGCTGCAGGACTCGACGAACTCACTCCAAAATCCTCCGGCCGGTAGATCGGAAGAATGATTTGAAGAGCGAACGCGTCGTTCAACGAGCGGAGGTTCTTGAAAGCGGCGCGAAGATCACGCCCCACTTGCTTGTCGAACAGGAAATCGGGGCTCGCGTCCAGGGGTATTTCTAGCGCATCATCGTTGCCACGAAAATTGATGACCACTTTCTCCACAGCTTCGTTGTATTCGATCCTAAGAAGTACATTCTATGTTGCTGGAACTGCATTGCTTACGGGCCGTTGGCGGCAATGGCCTGGTAAGATTTGTGGACAAAAAGATGTCGAGCACGCACTTGGAAGAACGAAGCGATATCTGAAGCATGCATTGACAGGCTGGCAACAGAAGGGAGAAACACGCACGTGGTTGGTTCTCCAGACTGTCGGAGATTTGTGTAACTTTGACTATCGGCAAGGAAAGATTACGCGCAAGAAGAAAATCGTGATGGCAGGACGACGAAAAAGACGAGATGTTTCGCGGAAAGAAGTCCCGAAGCATGTGAACAAGCCACGCCGATTTGTCGAACCGCTGAATCGAAACACCGCAGCGCTCCAGTCGTTCAGAACCTAACCGAGTAATGCAAAGAATGAGCAGGTAAAATCTCTTACTTTTCAGAAGAGCCAAAATCTCCGCCCAATTGCGGACTGTGTCGAAAGTCGGAGCTTCGTAAACGCCAAGGCTCAGTTTCAACACCCGCACTTCCGAACGTCCGAGCAGCAGAAGGCGTTTCAACGAACCGACCGACACGTTGTCGTCCTCGAGTTCCAATTGGAGCAATCCATTCGAAGCACTGTCCAACGAGAATATTTCGTCTTCCAGGTGAAGCTCTGGGTCATCGCGCTCTTTCTGTTTCTTGCTCGAAGCAAAAAAGACAGCCGAAAAGGAGCGGCAGCAGAAGAACAGCCGCAGGGTTCGAAGGCGAAGAGCCGCTCGTTCTCGAAAGAAATTCGCGTCGTCCGGCAGTTCGTTGCGCTTCAGCTTCGTGCTCAACGCGTGGACCATCAAAAGTCGGCGAATATCCGCGTTCATCTTCGGCTTGTGCTTGGACGGCAGTTCTTGTGTACCTTTGGGAATCTTCGGTTCCTTCTCCTCCCCATCGGTCATCTCTGGTGCGTTTCGCTTAATTCCGCGAACAGAAGACACCTCCATACTTTGAAATGGATGTTTCCTGAAAGAAGGAATCATTTAAAAAGACCGAAAGTTCTGATTAGACGAAGCGGGTGGAGCAATGCACGAATGAAGCGCTCGTTTTGAAGAGTGATCTTGCGCTTCTTTTGCTGAACAAACAGAGGAAATGTCAACGAAAAAGTTAGAGGGCTTTGATCAAAACTCGTCTTGCGGGCGACGCGGTTTGTGAACGGCAGAAAGTCGAGTGGAAAGCAGTAAGCAAAGGATTTACAGGAGAAAACCCACGAGCAAGTGCAAGAGTCCACTACGAAATCCGTTTTCTAACCCGCTTGCAAAGACTTTGAATCCGGCCCAAAATGCGACGATGTTCCCTACTCCTGATTCGATTGCAGAACGAAATGGAGGGCTTTCAAATCCTCCGTAATTAGTGACATGCGATAAAACGTTCGATCTGCAAGGAGGCAAGCGGAGAGATCGGAAAGAAAGCGCGGTCGGAAGTGAAAGCGGTTTGATCGCGCGGCCCACCCTGCTCGTCGACGTCGCGCGCTTGCCGACGGGAATCGCGGGCAGCGGGGGAGTGATTGCGAGCGTCGCTTGGGGTCGCTCAAAAACAAACGCAATGACCGGCGTTCAAGTGCGCGAGAGCGGCTGCTCATAGGCCGCCCGCCCGCCGGGAAGCCCATGCGCAGGCGGCGGCGACCTGTTTGAGAGCACCGACCAACCAGTCGCCGCACCTTTCGGTCGTCGTTCAGCAGCGGAATCGAAGCGAAGCGTTTGCAGCAGAAGCCGCCGAAAACAAACGCAATGCTCGACTGGTTGAGGGCGAGAAAAGGCAGTCGTCGTTCATGCAAATCCGAGCAGTTTCGGCGCGTATAAAAGCGGCATGAACCGGGCGCTCGCCCGCACTTCCGACTTTCGATCCTCCCGCCGCCCGCCGTTCTCTCCGCCCGCATGTCCCAGCGAGTGCCGCCCGCGAGTCCCGTGACGAGCGCGGGCACGAAGCGCCGTCGCCGGCGCGCCACCGGCACGCAGGAGGAGGCGACCGTCGAGCAGCTGGACTTGGGCCCCGACGAGAAGCCGAAGGCCGTCGGCAACAACAAGGCGAGTGGCCCCGCTCTCTTCCCGCTAATCCCTGGTGCCGTTGCAGCGCCCGCCGACCAAACGGACCGCCACGACGATGCTGCCCGTCCAGAAGGTGTCCCAGCCGCGCGTCGGGCAGACCGGCCGCGCGCTGAGCGCCGAAGTGGAGGCCGCCGTCGCCGACTTCGTGGCCAACGTGCAGCGCGCGGGCGTCGACGGTCTGCGCAAGGAGTTCGTCGACCTGAAGCAGTACGTGGCGCCCGACTTCCGCTACGAGGCCTTCACGGCCAACCCCCAGCGGAATCGCTACAAGGACGTTGTGTGTCTGGAGGCGAGCCGCGTGGTCCTCACGCTGAACGTGCCGCCGGAGAGTGACTACGTGTGAGTCCTCGCGATCCCTTCATTCACTCCCTCTCGCTCGTTGCAGACACGCGAACTACGTGAAGCTGGAGGGCGTGGAGCGAACGTTCGTCGCCGCGCAGGGCCCCATCGAGAAGACGATCCCCGACTTTTGGCGCATGGCGCACCAGCTGGAGGCCGGCTCGGTGATCATGCTGTGCAAGACGATGGAGGACGGGAAGCCCAAGTGCGTCCAGTACTTCCCGTTGGAGGCGGGCGCTCACAAGCAGTACGGGCAAGTTCTCTCGCTTCCCTTCCGCCTCTCACCCGTCCTCCTTGCAGCTCGATGTTCGTGACCACGAAACGCGTCGATCAGGAGGACAAATTCGTCACGTACACGCTCGAAGTCCTGCCCGAGGGCTGCTCCAACGCGACCTTCTTGAAGTTGATCCACGTGACCGACTGGCCGGACCGCGGCGTGCCCTCGAGCGGCATCTCCGTTCTCCGCCTCATTCGCTCCATCCCGACGGTTCGTCCACCCCTCCAGCCACTCACTCCTCCTTCGTTGCAGGGCGCCTGCATTGTGCACTGCTCGGCGGGCGTGGGCCGAACGGGCACGGTGCTGGCCATCGAGGCGGCCATGCAGCGACTGTTCAAGATGGGCATCAACGTGAATGTGAGTGCCCCGTCCTTTGTTTCGTTTATTCCGTCCGTTCGCTGCAGATCCGCGAGATCGTCAAGGAGATCCGCAACCAGCGGGCCTCCGCCGTCCAGACCGAGGCCCAGTTCGTCTTCATTCACGGCGCGATCCTCGACTACATCCGCGCCAAGGTGCCCGCCAAGTACCGCGAAATGGTGCAGCAGTTCCACGAAGAAGTCAAGAAGGCAGGCATGGTCTGAGCCCTCGGTTGTCTCCCGTTCGATTGGCCCGAATAAACACGCAAAGAAGTCGAGCGAATGGGATGGGTTGGGAAGAACACGAGCGGCCTCGAGGGACTCGCCTACTCGCGGCTGAAGTCGTCGCAGATCGACGGGGACGAAGCGAAGTCATTTGCGACTTGCGGCCACCCCTTCCAATCCCAAGAGCCGCTGCTCGTCCACGCGCCGTTTGCTACGCACAATGAGCGCGAGGTTGCAGGACAGAGATTAAACACAAACGAGTGAAGAGGAAAGACGACTATTGAACAGCTGGAGATCGTGCGCGAGTGTCGTTTATTCTTTGCGCCGTCGTTCATCGAAGAACAAAGGGGAACGTTTGTCTGCGGACTACTTCGGCGTGCGACTGCAGCTGCAGACCAACCGATTCGTCATGTTTGCGGCAAGATGAGCCCTTTCTCAATCGTGTTCGCTCGATGCAAATTCCAATGCGTTGGCGGGAGCGAGAAGCGGATGGGAGGGCAAAGCGCCATTTGCGCCCAACGAGCCGCTCGACAGCTGGCTGCTCTCTTCTACTCACTCCTCGCTTGGGCTCGACGGACAAAATGGACGGCGGGGCCACTGGATTCATGCGCTTCCTCGTCCTCTTGGCTGTTCTGCTCTCTCGTGCCGCTCCTACGACTGCCGACTGCTTCCAGCCGGCCTTCGGCAACCTGTGAGTTTGCCGTTCGTCCGTCTCCTCTACTCGTTCTCCTGCAGCCTCTACCAGCCTGTCGACGGGTGCCCGGCGGTCGACAAGACGCTGGAGTTCTCGCGCGGCGCGCTCAACTTCACCGTCCGCTCCTTCCTGAACTTGGTGGACGAAAGCGGCAATCTCTGGTGCCCACTTTCCTCTTTTCCCGTTCAATCCTCGTGTCGTTGCAGGGGCCACTTGACGGTCGGGAACTGCACGAACCGCATCGCCTACATTCAAGACCACAAACAGCAGAAGGAACTGCTGCTGTTCAACGGTGAGTGCACGAGCTTCCTTCCGTTCATCACCTTGTTTGCAGGCCTTTCGTTCAAGTTCCCCGTCTCCGGCTGGATCGAAAACAACAGCGTCACGATCGACGGCAAAGGCTTCACGGTCACGTTCCTCTTCGAACCGGTCTGCTCGTTCGACTTCCAAAAGGGCAACACCACGTCCGCGCTGAACATCAAGCTCGACCTGAAGCCGGCCGCCGAGTACGTGGAGTTCTTCTTCGTGAGTTCCCCTCCATCCCGCTTTTTTAATTGCTTCCGTGTAGTTCAACGCGACGATCCTCGTGCCGCCATCGCCGCCCAGCCCCGCATCGAACGACGTGGACGACGGATCGTGGGGCCGCGGCTGGCGTTTGGCGCTGATCATCGTGGTCGTGTGAGTTCGCCAGCTGGTTTCGTTCACTCCCGTCTTCAGCCTCTCTATCCTCCTGTCCTCGCTGTACGCCGGCATCTCCTACTGGCGCCGAAACGCCGGAAAGAAGCGGAAGAACGGTAAGAAAGTGGAACCGACGACCACCGGCGAGCAAGACAGCGGCGTGCTGGTCGACGTGCAGGCGCAGGACACCCGCGCGTCTGCCACGAAGCCGGGCACCGAAAGCCAGCTGCCCGTCGTCGTTGGCAAGGCCAGCGCGATGACGGACGCCAATTGATCCCGCTGGAAGATCTCCTCCTTCCTCGCTCTATCTCCTTGTTCCGCTTTGTCGCTTGAGCTGAAGTTCGATTAAACTCGAGTGACGCATCGTTCCTTCTCGTTACTCGCGAGATCTTGCTTTGTGGACCTGAACAACGAAAGAACCTCAAAATTACTCGACTCCTTCGGGCTTTCTTTCCCCTCTTCCTTCAAAGGACATCCTCCATTTGACCCTCCTGGTCTCTGTTGTGAACGAGCCGAACACCAACTGAGACACTGCCGACAAGGCGAATGATTCAACCGAATTTGCATCGCTTCTCGCCGCTTTCCGACATGCTCGCGCGCTCATTCGATGTGCACCGCTCGTCGCTGCGGAGTGCCTCGCATCGGTCGGTTGGTGGGCGCGCGAAAGATGAGTCGCGGCTTCGAGAACCTCGGGAACACGTGCTACCTCTCCTCCGTCGTGATGAGTCTCTCCGCCCTCTCGCCTTTCGATGCGGCGCTCCAGAAGGCCGCCGCCGGAGCCCACGACCTGAAGAGCGTCGAGTCGGGCGAGGTGAGTGAGCTCTCCGCTTCTCTTCACTGCCTCCTTTCAGCGGGCGGAGTCGCGGACGAAGTTCGTGCTCGAGCTGGCGAACCTCCTGACCGCCCTCCGCGTCACGGGCCGCGCGCCGTCCGCCCACTCGCTGCACCACCTGAGCGGCCGCATCGACTCGAACTTCCGTTCCCGCCGGCCGCAGGACGCGCACGAGTTCCTCGGACTGGCGAAGCGACCTCCCCCGTCCGCTCAACCCCCACTTCTTCTGCAGATCACCGAGGCGATCGAGACGCTGCTGGACGCGCGGGACAAGCTGGAGGGCCGCGATCCGAAGCGCGGTCGGCTGTTCCACCGCTTCCCGATGTTCTTCGTCGTCCAGACGTGCATCACGTGCCGCAAGTGCGGCCGCCAATCCAAGTCCAAGGAGGACGCCGTCGGATTGAGTGAGCAGGCGCGACGACTTCTCACTTCTGCTCGTCTTCAGGCGTCGACATGGCCGACCACGAGAAGCCCCACTGGTCGCTCCTCGACTCGTGGCGCAAGGCCGAGCGGTTGAACGGCGCCAACCGCTTCGACTGCGAGAAGTGCGGCGAGAAGACGGAAGCGACGAGCGTCACGCGGCCGCTCTCGCTCCCGCCGCTCCTGATCGTCCACTACAAGCTCTTCCAAGGTTCGTTCCGCTCCTTGCAGCTCATCTCTCTTGTTTTAGCGCACTTCTCCAACGGCGACGTCCACTTCGCGAAGATCATGCCCGCGCCGCACCCGCCGGCCTTCATCCCCGTGCACGAGATCCAGCTGGCTGCCGACGCGCGCGCGAGGACGACGGCGCCATCTACGTCCTGCGGTCGATGGTCGTGCACAAAGGGCGGCGGCCTGGACAACGGCCACTACGTCGCCGCCGTCCGCCACTCCACCGGCGACCGCTGGACCATCCACAACGACGAGCTCTCGTACCAGATGAGCGACCAGGAGATCCGGGACGCGCCCCGCTCCTCCACCCCGTACCTCCTCTTCTACGAGAAGACCGGCAGCGAGGAACTTCCGTTTGACGTGTGACTGCCACCCGGAATAAACACGTGCACTGAATCCTGACGATCGGCTATTGCTTTTGTTTCGAACGGGAAAGACTCGGCTGTCCGTCCCATTGTGGACCGATAAGACAAGAAGCGCACGCGAAGATCGAAGGAAGCAGTGGTTTATTCTCCTTCCGCAACCGAAGATGCAACCGGCAATCAGTGGATTGGCCCTCGATTCGCCGCCATCAAACGCCCGCACTCCCGCTGCTCACGACGACGCCGCCGCCTTGCTCGACCGCCGGCCCTGCCCGCGATTGCGGAAACTGCAAGCGGGTGATGTGAAAAAAGAAGATGAAAGCGGAGGACTCACACGACAAAGGCGAAAAGGGCGATGAGCCCCACCACGGAGAGGGAGCAGCAGACGAGAACGACGATCACGGCGATCACCCAGCCCGCGAGGCCTTCTGATTGAACGTGCGCCGTCCTGAAAGCGGAAGAGAAAGTGAATGAGAAAGAAGGCCTCCGCAACTCACGTGTTGTCGTCTTCGCGCGAGGGCGGCGTTCAGCAGAGCGGCCAGCAGGAGCGAGGTCCAAACGAGCGAGCGGGCGTCGACGAACATAGCGGCGAAGGGGTGAGCGAGTGGAAGAGAAGAACGAAACGACCAGTCGGCAGCGGTAAGTGGAGAAGGAACGAGCAAAACGAGAGCGTGAGCTGAAGCATGCGGTCGAAAATTTGCGTGACGCCCGGCTTTCGGTTTGTTTTCGGTTTGTGCCCACTTTTCCGAGTGGATCCCCGAGTTGAGTGGTCGCCTTCCTTCCGCTCTCCTGCTCGCCGTCGTCTTCCAACTGATCATGCCGCGCCGCCGTCCGTCCCGCCAGCGCCGTAGTCCGCAAGCAGAAGCCACGGCCGAAGACGCCGGTGGCTCGCGCGGAAGCGCGAGTTCAGCCGGCCATCCCCCGCCAGTCATTTCGCTTCTTTCAGCTTCGTGAAACCGGAGCAGCCCAGCCCGAAGTCGCTTGCCGACCACGGAGGAGCCCAAGAACGGCCGGACGTTCCGGCCGCTGGAACGCCGACAGTTCGCGCCGCCCACGAGCTTGGACTGCGGCTCCGCGGTTCGTTCGGGCGGCCTGTCCGCTCTTCATCGCCTGCTTGCAGAGGCGCTCTTCAAGAAAGCTGGCCGCCGCGGCCGAGGTGCCGCCCTCCAGCCACACGCCTCCGCTGGACTTCGGGAGACAGCCCGGGACGCTCGAAGGCCGTGAAGCAGGAGACGAACGATAACTTGGACAACAAGCGCACCACCGAGCGAGGTGTCTGCCCCGCAGCGGCCGACCTCCTTGCCCGCTCCCGGACACGCCTCGCTGGAGCCGCGGTGCCGTGCCGCAAGCGCGCGAACTTCCTGAAGCGGGCGCCGGACAACGGCGACGACGCCCCCAGCATCCGCGAGTTGCTCGCCCGCGGATTCGCCCAAACCAAGTCCGCGCGACCGGCAGCAGTGGGCGACGCGAAGCGCTCACGCCTCTGTTGATTTCCGGTGAGTTCTCTCTAAAGGATCCCTCATCCTTTCGTCGGTTTCAGGCATTGGACCGATCGGGATCATCTGCCATTAGAAGCGCGACGCTCTACGACCTTACGGCAAATAAACACCCTTCGAATTCTGTCGGCTTCCATCGGAAGAAAGGAATGCTACTTGGCTACGAAGGAGGCCGCCTGCTTCTGCTGGATACAAACGTGCTGTTTGCGATTTGACTCACAACGAAAAGGTGGAGACGAATGCCCGGACCACAACGAAGTGGATGACCGGTAACGTGTGCTATTTCTTGCACTCAAAACAGACAATTCGCGTCAATGGGCGATCAGGAAGGGATCTTCACGGTCTCGCCCAGCTCGTGGAAGGACTTCGTGAGAGGTCCAGGTGTTGACGAGCGATCGTTAGCGAGTCGATGCTTATTTGGGCAAGCGATTCGTCGACATGCTGGTGCTCCCTTCTTCGACTTAGCGCTACTGCATGGCTCAAGGTTCCACGTCCGCATGCATCGGAGTTGCAAGTGCCTTAAGGAATGTTAAGCGAACAAAGCGTGTCGGTTCCATCCACTCGCTACTTGCTCTCCCCTCTCGCCCTTTACACGTGTGCTGTATTTCGGCGAATCATTGCGAATCTTTGCGTCTTGCAACCCATCGTTCCAGCAAGTGCAGAGGGCCGTTCAAAAAACAGCGGTCGGGGGGCGGGCGGCGGTGCCGTTTGCGCGGAAGAGCGTTCACGCAAATTCGCAGCAAGACGGCTGTTTCCTTCCTTTCCGCCTGTCCATTCCGAACGCGATCCTCTGCTCGAAGCGGCCGGCCTTCCTTCGTTTCAATTGACTCCCGCCTTCTCTCGCCCGTCCGCCCGCCCGTCGCGATGCCCAGCGCCTCGTTTTCCGCGGACCGCCTCATCGAGAAGCTGCTGAGCTGCGCGATCACCGGCTCGACGGTCCGTCTCGCCGAAGTGATCGTGGAGGACGAAATCATGGACCTCTGCCGTTGCGTGCAGAACATCTTCCTCGGTCAGCCCGTCCTGTTGGAGATCGAGGCGCCCATCACGGTGAGTCCCTTCGGGCGAAGCGAACGACTGACGTCTGCTTTCAGATCTGCGGCGACCTGCACGGGCAGTGAGTTCGGCGAGGTCGTCGGCAAATCGATCGTCCGTCTTTTCCGGTTCGTGGACCTCCTCCGCATCTTCGACCGCTGCGGGTTCCCGCCGCAAACCAACTACCTCTTTCTCGTGAGTCTCCCACCCACTCGCCGCTCATCCTCGCCCTTTGCAGGGGGACTACGTGGATCGCGGCGATCAGAGCCTGGAGGTGATCATCCTGCTCCTCTGCTACAAGGCGAGTGGAACTCGCGAACTGATCGACGAGTTCTCTTTTAGGTGAAGTTCCCCGAGAACTTCTTCCTGCTGCGCGGGAATCACGAGTGCGCCGCCATCAACAAGGTCTACGGCTTCTACGGCGAGTGCCAACGCCGCTTCTCCGTTCGGCTGTGGCAGCTCTTCCAAGACACCTTCAACTGCCTCCCGTTCTGCGCGCTTGTGGGCGGCCGGATCGTCTGCATGGTGAGCGGCACGAGTTTCCTTTTCGTTCGACCCTGTCGATTGCAGCACGGCGGCCTCTCGCCGCTTTTCGTCTCGTGGGACCAACTGCGCCATGTGCAGCGCCCGATCGACCCGCCCGCGCCCCTCGCTGCTGACGGACCTCCTGTGGGCGGACCCCGAGGACGACATCCGCGGCTGGCGCCCGAACACTCGCGGCATCTCGCACGTGTTCGGGGCGGACGTCGTGCGCGACTTCTGCCAGCGAATGGACGTCGACCTGATCGCGCGGTGAGCTTCCTTTCCATCACTATGCCGCCCACTCATCCTCTTGTTCGTTTAGTGCCCACCAGGTCGTTCAAGACGGCTACCAAGTGAGTGCGAGCATGCGAAGTTCTCCCCTCAACCCCACCCGTTGCAGTTCTTCGCCAACCGCCAGCTCGTGACCATCTTCTCGGCGCCGCACTACTGCAACGAGTACGACAACCAGGCGGCCGTCATGAGCGTCTCCGAGTCGCTACGCTGCACCTTCCAAGTGTTCCGCGGCCCCGGAGAGGCGATTCGCGTGCGCCAGATCGGCCGTCGCGGATGACCGTCTTCTGTCGAGTCCACTGAACGAATGAACACACGTCTTTCGTCGGCTTCCTCGTTTCTTGAAGAACAAAATGGCGGCATCAAGGAGGGCTGTCGAATTGAAATCAATTGGCCGTAGAAGCGACGAGCTGAAGTTCGAGGTTCCAAAAGCTCGCCGTGAACAAAACGACCAGCCGAAGGAAGGCGGTCGGTTGGCGAAAGAGAAAAGCCGACCAACCGAACAAGGAAAGTGGCGAGTGTTTGCATACCGATCGAGAAGAAACGGGCATTGTTCGCCGGCGAGCGGCCCGCTCGTGAGCCATTCGGAAATTCCGACCCCTTTTCAACCGGCTGCTCAACCGCTCGCTCTCGTCCGCCATGCCCGAACCGAAGAAGGAAGAGGCGAAGAAGGAGGACGCGAAAAAGGACGAGCCGAAGAAGGAGGCGCCAAAGGAAGAGGAGAAAGTGGGTTCTGCCTTCACCGTTCCCCACTCATTCCCCTGCGTTGCAGAAAGAGGCCGAGAAGCCGAAGGAGCCCGCGGCCGCGGCCGCCACGGGCGACCAAAAGGGCACCCCGACGGACAAAAAGGACGGGCCGCTCAAGAACAAGCCCGGCGAGCCGGCCTTCCAGCTGGAGATCGGGCCGAAGAACCGGTTCACCTTCAAGTCGGACAAGCTGCTCGAGGAGGCGCTGCACGTCGACGTGAAGATCTCCAACCCGACAGCCAAACGCCACTCGTTCAAGGCGAGTTCCCGCTTCTCATCCCTTCATCCCTTCCCTTCGTTTTTAGATCAAGTGCACGTCGAACGAAATCTTCCGCGTGAAACCGCCGTTCGGCTTCGTGGACGCCGGCGGGAGCACGAGCCTGAAGATCACGTTCCAAGCGAAGGAGCTCCCGGCCGGCCCCAATCGCCATTTCATCGCCGTCTACCACGCGGCCGTGCCCGAGGGCGAGGAGAAGGCGGCGAACTGCCAAGAGTCTCTGGACGCAGGCGACCAAACCGGACGGCATCATCCGCATTCCCTGCAGCTTCGAGAAGGCCGACGGCACCCTGTGGGAGTCCAAGAAGTGAGCTGCTCGTCTCGTCCCTTTACCCCGTGTTCGGCGTGAGATAAACCATTTGAAAACGAGTGATGGCAACGATCGAACGAAAATCTAAAGACGGCGCAAATCATATTGTTCACGTTGTGGAAGATCGACTGTCAGTGTTGAGCAACGCGGTGGAAGTGGTGCCTCAAGAGGAAGCGTAACCGCGCAAGAAGTCGTCTGCCTTCCGTCTCATTTCTTCCCGCCCGAAAGTTTCACTGTGCGCTGCTCGTTGAAACATGCCTGTTGACCGTCTAACTAGTGCACGAGCCGCAGAGGACTCAGACGGCCCTAATGCACCTCTTTCTTTCCCTCACAAGAAAACTGAAAAGCAGAAGACGGATGCCATAGACCGGGAAGCAGCATGCTCGGAACGCGCAAGGCCGCATGCGCTTGAGCACAAGCACGTGTCGGTCTTCCGCTTGTCCACGGCTGCTTTCGTGCAAGATCTTGGTCGGGTCTTCACTTAGCGGCGTAGTTTGAACTGTTTCTGTCGCCTCGCTTCTTTGCAACGCATTTCTGACATCATCTTCTGTTTATTGGTCCTCATGCGAAGCCGAACGAGTGGAGGACACTTTCAGGCGGATGGTCGCCTTCCGCTTCGTGCTGCGGGCACTCCGCTCGGAGCCCTCGGGCGGCGGCGTGGCGGCCGTCATCGTCGTCTTGGTCGAGTAGACGGTGGAGGAGCCGGAGTTGCGGCGACGGGCGGGCAGGCGGCGCTTGGACGAGAGCGAGGAGTGGGTGGCCGGCGGCTTGTCGTCCTTCAGGAGCTCTTCCTTCTCGCCCTGCAATCTGATGAGTGAACGACGAAGAGTGGGAAGTGGGCAGACCTTTGAGGAAGCGCTTGCGGTGCACTCCGGTGGCCTTGTTGAGGAACCAGAGGTCCCAGGGCGGGAACTCCTGCTTGTGGGCGTACAGAAAGTCGACGAGCACGCGCAAGGATTCCGTGGAAGTCGGCGCGCTCCTCGGGGTCTTTCAGCCTGCAAGAAGACGAGCGTGCGGGTGTTTCTCAAGGGACAACGCACCAGATCTTCTCGCCGACGAGCTTCTGGATCACGGCCGGAGTGGCGGCCGGGAAGGCGGGCATCTGGAGGGCGCGAATGCGGCGCGCCATCTTCTTGAAGTCGCGATCGCCCGGCCACGGCATCTCGCCGGCGCTGAACACCTCGAAGAGGAGGACGCCGAACGCCCAGACGTCCGACTGGAACGTGAACTCGGGGTGTTTACACAGCGTTTCCGGCGCCATCCAGCTGCAACGGAGAGGTTGAGATGGGTAGAGGAGGAAGGCAACGGACCGAATGGGCACGTGCTTGAGCGGCATCTCGTCGCCGTCGTCCTCTGCCTCGCTGCCGCCCGCCTGCAGGTCGGTCTTCATCTTGCTCAGCCCGAAGTCGCAGATCTTCAAGGTGGCCGGACTTGGCGATCAGGCAATTGCGAGTCGCCAGGTCGCGGTGGATGCAGCGCTGCGTGTGCAGGAAGCGCATCCCGCGCGCCACCTCCATCGCGTAGAAGACCAGCTCGATGGGCGGGATCTGCGGGTAGCGGCGGAGGTGGTCCTCAGACTGCCGCCCGGGCACAGTTCCATGACCAGCAGGACGGGGAAGCTGTCGCACGCGATCCCGTAGCACTTCAAAGAGCGGAAGATGAAGAGCGCGTAGAGGGAGGACGTACCCGAATGACGCATTCGTTGCGGAACTTGAACATCAGCTTCGCTTCGTGCATCATCGAGCGGACCGTCTCAATCACGCCGCTCTGCTCCTGCGCCTCGTTGCGGCTGTTGAGCTCGCGGCAGACCTGCAGAAGAAAGAAGCGAGTGGATTGGAGTGAAATCTTCTCGCTCGCTTTGATCGCTGCCGAGTGAGTGGCACCCGCTTGGTCGGTGAACTCGCCGCGGTACACGTCGCAGAAGTTTCCTGCAAAAAGAGCGAGAGTCCGGGCAAACCGCTAGCGGAACTCACCGGAGCCCAGCTTGCCCTTCACCGGGTCGTAGCCGACCATCTTGTGCTGCAGGAGGAAGTCGGGGCGGCGCACTCCGTGCTTCAGGAGGCTGCCGTTCGGGAGCGGGTGCGTGCGGTAGTGAGTGACGAGCGCGTGCACGGACGAGAAATCCGTGCAGTTGGGCTCGCCGAGCAGCTCCTTGAGGCAGACGCGCTTGCGGTCCACGGTCACCAGCGGGTACTTGGCGATCTCGTCGTCCGTGCGCACGCACAGTACGATGTCCGGAGTTTTGAAGCGGTGCGTGATGTCCGCGTGGACGAGGAAGTCACCCGCGTTCTTCAGCTGCCGACTGCAACGAGGTGGTGGTAAAAGGAGGTCTGAAAGCAGGGACTCACGTGCTGTCGGTGTGGATGCCGTGAAACCACCGCTTCTCGGTGAAATTCGACGAGACCTCCGACTTCGACGTCATCGCGCGGAACGGAGCGAGCGGAGGGATGGGCGACCGCACTCGAGAGCAGGCGGGTTGAAGGAGTGACCGCCTGGAGGGAAGAAACAAAGAAGGAAAGCCGGGCAATGCAAATTCGGGCTTGGAAGGCGGATGGCGGCCGATTTGACGTCAACAAGAACGGACGACCTCTTCGCTCATTTCGAAGCGTGTCCCGGCCATGCGTTATACCGGAGCATTCGAACAGCTGCGCTGCTGTGGTTGATCGACTTTGTTTGGATCGCGACGAGGGGTTTGCTGCTTTGTAAACAGTCGGGTGGGGTTTATTCGAAATTTGTGAACAGTATGCGACGAAGATGCGTGATGTTTTGGAGCTTCCCGCCTGTCGCCATCGTCAAAGAACAACTGAATTCGCATCACCGCTATCACAAAGGTCAAGTCCAAACGGAGAGCTTCGAGTTGTTGTCACTACTCGAGTGGCCGTCTGTTTTCGAGCCGTCCGTTCTGCTCACGATGCGCACTACTTTGCTCTTCTGCTCCGTCCTGTTTACGATGGCAATGGCCGCCAAAAAACAGGCGAAGGATCTCACAGAGGATTGGCACGCAACGTACGTCTTGCTGAACGTCTGCACGTGAGCCTTCCTTGCACTTCTGCCCACTCCTGCCGCTCTCCGGGATCTGCACCGTGCTGCTGTGCATCGCGACGTCTGTGATGGTCGCCTTCGAGGTCTACTGCCCGAGTTGCATTCTTTGTGAGTCCTCCCGCTCATTCAATCGATTCCCGTGCTGCAGATTGGCTAATTTGGGTGTCGGACATCGTGCGAGCCGCCCACGAAGACCGCGCCCGCCGCGAGTACACGGAGCAAAAGATCCGCGGCGACTACGCCTCGCTGCGGAGCACCACCTCGCGGACACCGAGGACGAGGAGGAGGGGGGCCTGGAGAATGACTTCGCCGACCACTACTTTGACGTGAGTCCTCCACTGGCTTTCAGTCACTTGCTTGATTGCAGGTGCCCGGCCTAAGCAAAAAGAAGTACGCCGTTCCGAACATCCGCCTCGAGTTCATCCACAAGCACCTGCAGCGCAAACTGAAGCGCCGCCTCCGGCAGAAACGCGCGTCTCTGCTCCGCAAGCACCAGTCCGACGCGTAGGCGACATGTCGTGCAAATAAACGAGTTTACATCGATCTTCCACGTTGGTGGGTCTGTCCGGTTGAAAGATCGCAGTGCTGTGTCGTCTGCTTGGGGTACAGTGGGCTTAGGCTTAGGCTTAGGCTTAGGCTTAGGCTTAGGCTTAGGCTTAGGCTTAGGCTTAGGCTTAGGCTTAGGCTTAGGCTTAGGCTTAGGCTTAGGCTTAGGCTTAGGCTTAGGCTTAGGCTTAGGCTTAGGCTTAGGCTTAGGCTCAGGCTTAGGCTTAGGCTCAGGCTCAGGCTCAGGCTCAGGCTCAGGCTCAGGCTTAGGCTCAGGCTCAGGCTTAGGCTTAGGCTCAGGCTTAGGCTTAGGCTTAGGCTCAGGCTCAGGCTTAGGCTCAGGCTTAGGCTTAGGCTTAGGCTCAGGCTCAGGCTCTAGGCTCAGGCTCAGGCTCAGGCTCAGGCTCAGGCTCAGGCTCAGGCTCAGGCTCAGGCTCAGGCTCAGGCTCAGGCTCAGGCTCAGGCTCAGGCTCAGGCTCAGGCTCAGGCTCAGGCTCAGGCTCAGGCTCAGGCTCAGGCTCAGGCTCAGGCTCAGGTTGCAT